>JADOBO010000115.1:0-105229 GCA_016403345.1 Corylus heterophylla | reverse complement strand
TATTCTCATATGTTACCAAGTGAGTTGAAGAGGTTGTGTCTTTTAATTTCAAGAGTTATTTTACATAGGACGTACATTGGAGTTATATGAGATGTAAATGAGTGAAGTTATTGTGAAGAAGTTAGAAGGGTCATTTGTATCCTATAAATACCCATGTAAGCAAGTTATTTTATCAAGTTGAATAAAGTTGAATATTCATCTTCCTATTTTGTGTTATCTCTTAGTGAGCATTATTTCCAATTTTCAACAAGATATACATCAAACAAGTTAATAGGCAGTATTGTACACAAAAGTTTTAAGAGAATATGGAAAATTCTTTTCTTGAATAATGCTACACTGGCTTGCATCTCTTTCAAGTAAGCATGCATTACAAATACATTAGGAAGGTAAAAGCAGAAATACCAATACTTGGACTGGAAATCCTTTCTTCTGTAAGATGTCAACTACTCTTCTACCCACACCGCTAGTAGCTCCAGCTACCACGATAATACCGGAAGTATCCATGGCCTTTTCCGAACATATTGAGAAAAATAAGAGAATTGGTTTAGAAAGACAAAGAGCTTCTCAAAACATGAGTTGCTCTAGCCATATGACTCTTCTATATATTTAGGAGAAATACAATGGTACAATTTTTCTATGGAAAACTCCTAACGGTAACACTAGATAATATTGGAAAGTTCATATTACAAAGGGTAAGCAATCTTTTCTTGGGCCACGTCTCGTAGCATTCAAGTCTCCAACAATACTTGAGCAAACATAGGAATATCTTTGTCTAGGTCCTCTATATATGGGATGTTTGCAACAACTGGTCCACCTTTCTAAACACATCCACATGAGTTGAAGTCTTCAACGATACATTGGGAAATTATAGGAATATCTTGTCTAAGTCCACCAGGTATGGAATATTTGCAACGGCTAGTTCCACACTTCCTAAACCAATTAATCTCTTCTCCATAATTCTTGGTGAAGCTCAATCTATAGTGGATTCTTTTGATACTTTTGCTTTATCACATATATCCTTGAAATGTGAAGAGTCCATTAGTAATAATCTCATGCTCCGTGCAAAAGGAAAAACAGTTGAACATTGCAACAAAAACGCGATTTATGTCCGGTCGACAAAACCGTGCAAAAATTACTTACAGAAGACCAAAACTAATTCAAAAAAAGACAATATTCATACTGCTAAGATTGTTTTTAATTGTTGTCCAAATATCTATCTAAATTAATAGGTAAATAATTGTACGCGTTTACCCGCAAGTACACAAGGTCAACATAGTAGTATATAGTGCAAGTACAGATCATTCCCATGAGGATTCTGAATTTTGCTTAAAAATAAATTCCTTAAGTAAAACTAAGATTGATTGTTTAAGTCATGATAATAAAAGGTAGGGCTTTGATATCCACCACTAATTATATTTAGCTAATATAACAAAATGTCAATGCTTTGATTATGTTATGCATATCTAATGTTTGTCAACCTAAGGACATGGCATATACTCCTTAAGCTATAGATTTCTTAAAACGAGTTAGGCATGGCATATACTCTAACTCTTTTCTTTTCTAAGGGATTTAGCATGGTGTATACTAAGTTATTCTTTAGGAAAGCATATACTCTATAGAAATCGACAAACACATGAGGCCTAGGACATGGGCATATACTCCTAGTTCCCCATGTTGATTAACCCAAGAACCGAAGTGTGGATTTTTGTTACTTTTATTAAACCCAGAACTCGGCTATCCAAATTGATTTATCTAACTAGTCCATACCACATGCATATGTTGATTAGGCACACACATATGAGGAATTCATGCAAGCAGTATTAATCAAGTTAAATATCACAACAAGATCATTACAAAGCGCCAATATTGAAATATTAATTAAACATAACTAGGGCTCCAATCTAGCCCTACTAAATAAATTAGCTACACATAAAGTTGATGTTAAACATCTTCATAAAAGAAAAGAAAAGAAAGAATAAACCCGAAACTTGAACTAGAAGAGCTCCAATTCTTCTCCTTCTAAAAGTCTCTCTATTCTAAAGGCTTGAGGGTCTATTTATAGGCCTTTAGGAATACTCTAGAACCCTAAAAATCGTAGGGTTTGAGCCTAGTTCACACTAAGTTACAAAACCTAAAAGTTGCTCTTTCCTTATTAAGGTCGGCGGCTGTCTTGACCATCACGCAGGTGCGCTCGATCGCAGCTCGTGCGATCGATCGCAGTCTGCGATCGATCCTCCTTATGCTCGCGCTCGATCGTGGCTGTCTTGAAATGTGCCATCCTCGCCTATAGTGCGCTCGATCGCAGCTCCCTTGCGATCGATCGCTCTACCAGGGCCTTACAAAATCCAAAATAACTCTTTTTAAGTCCAAAACTTCTGAGATTACTTCTTTTTCTTCCAATGACCTACAAAACCAAAGAAAACACATAAAAGAACTAAAATGGCCTAATTAACTAAAACTAAAGGATTAAAACATGTAAGTTAAGGGTTAAAAATATGAATATTTTAGCACTTAACATTAATCTACCCTAGTCTTTCTAAAACAATCCTAGATGATGAAACATACCATTTCAATTCACCCATCATTCTTCCATATTTTCAATATTGCATGATTATCTTGTACATATTTAACATACTAAACACTCATTAGCTTTGTTTTCACACACAAGCTATTTTTCTTACGTTTTCATAGACTTTTCATCTAGCCAAGTAGTTTACTATAAAGATTGCATCTTTGTGTTTTGCACCTTTATGAGAAGGGAAGTGAGAGACTCTTAAACGTAACAAAAGAATAAAAATTTCATCATTTTTTTTTTTTTATTTGGGTGTGGAAGTTACCTGAAGGTTGAGAACAAAGGAAGACACAAAGAAGATATTTGGATAGAACAACATTCCATTGTGTTAGTTCTTGTGTTGGCTTAATTCAGTTCCAAAATGCAGAGGTTGCTGTTCACGGCTCAAACACTGATATAGAATGCTCAGAATCCAATCCTCACCGTTCATAATTTAGATTCATGCGCTATGAACATCCTTACAAAATTTTAGATCAATCGGACCACAAATGCCCATCAATCGGAGCTGTTGATCAAGGCTGGACAGCATTTCCAAAATGCAGTTTCACCCATTGCATGCCCTGTCCGGACAGGCCTTCCCATGTCCGACAGCAGTTCCGAAACTCGTTTCGCTCGCAAAACCCTGTCCGGACAGCCCATTAACTGTCCGGACACCTGTACCTATTATGCCCAAAAACGTATTTTTAGTAGGCCCAGTCTAGGGTTTGATGTAGTGATATATATACATCATTATAAAAGAGAGAGACACGAATTTTTGCCCCCAGAGAGTTCATCGGAGGTTGTGCTAAGAGAGATCATATGTGATGAGCGTTAAATTGAACCTCTTAGAGTTTTAGTTATTCCTTTGATAAATCTATAGTTGAGAAGTCTATCGGAAGGGTCCAATAAAGGAGAATCATGTTGAAGAAGATTGTGAGCAAGGAGACGAGTTGTAGGCTTGTCGATCTTACAGAGTCAAGGTCTTGCAAAGGTTTGTAAGTATTCCTAGTGTTTGTAATCTTTGATAATCTTTTGATAGTGATTTCCTAGGTTTGGCTACCCCAGAGAGGTTTTACTTTTAGATCGGTTTCTAAATGGTTTCCTTTTCGTAACCAAAATATCTGTGTCTGCCTCTTTATTGCTTTATATATTTTGGGTGATTAAATTGTTTATTGCTTCATAATATTAATTCCGCATAAATTGTGATAAACAAGTTTTTGGAGTCGGCATAGTTTTTTTCAATTCGTATCAGAGTGGGTTCACTCTGTTTGGATTAAATTCATGAGTGAGATCTACTGACTCCTGCTTGCTATGAATACTTCTCAAGGGAAATATGATCTTATAAACTCCTTCAACAATTTGTTAGAAAAATTCACTCTTTTGATACATCAATACACAAATTGTTTGGAGGATTTTCAAGATCTTGAACGTGTGAAAGAATCTATTGTTACTTAATTGTCTGAATCACATGCTTTAATTGATTCTTTAAAATCTAAAAATCTTGCTTTAGGTTCTAAAGTTGATTTTTAGAGAATAAATTAAAAGAATTAGAAACTCAATTGGAAAAATTCTCTAGCAATTTCCTTGAGAATATGTTACATACTCAGAATTCTAATTGTGATAAATCTGAGTTAAGTTTTGATTGTCATGTTGCTTTGTCTTCTTTCTACTTCTAAGATAATATTTGTTAAATCAGAAAAAGTAGAAGACTCTTTGGTTAAAAGAAAAATAGCAGCTGTCTCGACCTCACAATGTAAGAAAGTTAAGAAAATTCAAATTGAACATTGTGCATCTTACCTCAAGTATAGAGTCATTCATCCTCCTAGGAATCTACCTCCTAAAAGGTTTATCCCTACTTGTCATCATTGTGGAATAGTTGGTCACATTCGACCCAACTGTTTTAAATTGAAACCTCATGGGCATAAAAATAAAAGTTCTATTTCTAGGAAAGAACCTTTGGGGTTATGCACAATGATGATGGGAGGTTTATCTAGATTAGACAAGATTGAAAATGTTCACTTCTCTACACCTTCTTTCAAGAAGGTTTGGGTTAGAAAAGATTATACCATTCACCCATTGAGGGGGAGTGGTAGTGATCTCATCTAAATTTAGGTGAGTAAATAACATGTCTAGGAATGATTGTTTTGATTATTTTTGAAAATCGTAAAGCATGCTGTTTTTCTTTGCAATGCATTTTTGTTTTTTTGTTTTTGTTTTGCTTTCTAGTTTATGCATTGCAATTTATTTTTGTTAAACTTTTTGTGTGAAAAGTGTATACATGTTTGTTTTGAGATTCTTGTTATGAGGCATATTCATAAAGGACTTTTCAAGAAATTCATATGTAATGATCGTTGAAAGGCTTATAGATGAGATGTTGTGTGCGGACCATCAAGATTTTTGTCTACTTGCTAATCAAATGTGCATGAATGTGTAATGTCTTGTGAAGACCTAGAAGTAGTTATTAAACCAAATCATTATTTTGTAGTGGGACCTATAAGATGTGATGAAAGTTTAATGCTAAAGAACATTCATGTATTTCCTGTTGTAATCTCAATTCAAACATGTTGTTTTACTTTGCTGCCCTTCTTTGTGGTTTATTTGTGTTAATAAATTTTTGAGAAAGGAATTGGTGTTGCAAAGATGTTTGAAATGTTAAGATGGATAATATGCTTCAAATGCTCTTTAATTGCTTAATTGGAAATCCTCTTAATTTATGTACCTATGGAATACACTTATCACGCTTGAGTTGATTATCTTTATAATGAACTGTCATTGATCCATTCAAGTATGTGTTATTGTGGTACATTTCATTTATGCTATCTCTATGCACTTAAGCTTCAAGAAGGAATGTCAATCCATGACAAATTTGTTCAGTTGAACAAACCATATCCATAGGATGGATTTTTTTTTTTTTGTGGGTTAAAATTGACCAAATGCTGGTTGAACCTAGAACCTATAAATTCCAGTTCAAACCCTTATGTCTTGTACTTTAATTTTTATGAAAGACACATTCTCAAAGAGAAAATCTAAAGTGAAATGTGCAAAATGCCAAAATATTCCAAAAAGGGAATTTTCACTGTGTCAATTTTTTTTGCTTGGCTCATCCATAATTAAAATCCTGGATGTAGTTCTGAGCCTTGTGATAAGAGTAAGGAGGAGAATATTGGATGAGGGTGACTAGGCCTAGTAAGGTTTGACTTCTAACCTAACAAGATATGAATTTCTTTCATATGGTTTGGAAGTTTTAATGTGCCTTCTATGTCAATATATGTTTGTCCATTGCTTGACTCTTGACTGTGGCTTATCACACAGCACATATAGCATAAATAGTAATGGTACATAATGGCTTGACATGAGTTGCAACAATAATTTTGTTTATTCATCTTTTGATACTCTTGCATGCTTTGGGTATTTTTTTTTTTTTTTTTGGCCATTCAACAAGAGTTTCTCCTAATCTGCAATTTTTGATCATTTATTGGATATACTCTTCTTATGAATACTCCTACTTAAAACATTTTTTCCTTGTTGATATTGAGTCACACATTGAGGGGGAGTTTTGCTGATGTTTCTTTATGATCTTGCATTCTATGTCATTTTTTTTATCATGAGTTTTATTTATGTATTCTTGTTCCACATATGCCTTGATGTATTTTGTAAAGTGTTTCAGGAAACATGAAGACCTTTTGTCATTCTGTGACAAAAAGGGGAAGTAAATATGAGGAGATGATGGATTGGCTCGGCAATTAGGTTTTGTCATCGAATTACCAAAAGGGGAGTTTGTTAGTTCTTGTGTTGGCTTAATTCAGTTCCAAAATCCAGAGGCTGCTATTCACGAGCTCAAACACTAATATAGAATGTTCAAAATTTCAGCTCAAAATGTCAGCTCAAAATGCTCAAAATGTTCAAAATTTCAGCTTAATTCAGTTCCAAAATGCTTGTGTTGGCTTTATGTGTTATGAACATCATCAAGAAAATTTCAGCTCAATCGGACCACAAATGCCCATTGATCGGAGTGTTGATTAAGGCTGGATAGCATTTCCAAATGCAATTTCACCCATTGCATGCCCTATCCAAATAGAAGTTCCGAAACTCGCTTTCGCTCCAAGGCCTTGTCCGGACAACCCATTAACTGTCAGACACCTGTACCTATTATGCCCAAAAACATATTTTTAGTGAGCCTGTGTCTAGGGTTTGATGTACTGATATATATACATCATTATAGAAGAGAGAGACATGAATTTTCGCCCCAGAGAGTTCGCTGAGGTCGTGCTAAGAGAGATCATATGTGGTGAGCATTAAATTGAATCTCTTAGAGTGTTAGTTATTCCTTTGATAAATCTATAGTTGAGAAGTCTATCGGAAGGGTCCGTAAAGAGAATCATGTTGAAGAAGATTGTGAGCAAGGAGGCGAGTTGTAAGCTTGTTGATCATACAGAGCCAAGGTCTTGCAAAGGATTGTAAGTGTTCCTAGTGTCCGTAATCTTTGGATAATCTTTTGATAGTGATTTCTGGTTTGGTCTGCCGGATGGGTTTTACTTTTAGATCGGTTTCTAAAAGGTTTCTCTTTGTAACCAAAATATCTGTGTCTGCCTCTTTATTGCTTTATATTTTTTGGGTGATTGAATTGTTTATTGCTTCGTAGTATTAATTCCGCATAAATTGTGATAAACAAGTTTTTGGAGTCGGCATAGCGTTTTTCACATTGCTTTTCAGAGAGATAAGAGAGTTGTAGTATTGCTTGGGAACCAACTTTCCTGTAGTTCTTGGTGGTGATATATATGAAGTAGAGAAGTAAATGTAGACCACACACGCTAACTGTCACTTTTGACAGCAAGTTTGGAGAACCTTCACTTTTAGAGTAGGCTGCAACATGGAACAGCTTCAAAATTATTTCTTTTTTTTTTATTTATTTATTTTTTTTTACATTAACGCTTTTGTAGCTTTCCTTAATTAAACAAAACAAAAAGAAAAATAAAATTCTAGATTTTTTTTTTCTAAGCAAATAAGGAAAGAGTTACATAGGGTAAGGGTTGGGCACGAGTTGGATCGGGCTGGGTATTGGGTATTTTTGGTACCTAACCCGCAGGTTGCAAGTATTAAAAATTAGACCCACAACCCGGCTATAATGAACAATATCTGCCAGGTTTCGGGTTGTGTTGGGGTGAGGCGGATGGTACAGGTATGGGTGGGTTATGCAGGTATGCAGGCTCATGCCCTTAGCAGTCAGCCCCTCACTGCTCTGATTTGTCACTCTCTCTCAATCTCTATCTCGACTCTCTCTATCAGTCTCTCCCTTTCTTTTGGTTCAAGGCGCTACCACTATGGCACAACCTTCGTCAGTCTTTCCATCTCTCTTGGTTCGTGGCACAGCGGCGCTACGGCTACCACTACCTCCAGCCTCAAGGTAGCTCCTTCTCTCTTATGGGAACTTCATGAGATTGTTTGTGACATTAAGGGATCTGTTGGGTTTGTTTACATCTAGGTATCTCCGGATCTGGGTCATGTTTTGGAAGCGTGTTTTTTCTTTTTTATTGTTGTTTGTGAAAGCATAAGTTCCATTGTGTTTGCTTGTTTGGAACAATCAAAATGATATGTGGGCTGCTAGGTGAAACTGTATTGAAGAATATACATGCATGTTCTACTATTTTTGCTTTTCGGAAAAACAGGAAAAATCTTTGAGCATTGTTTTTGGTGATTATTTTGGTAGTGTAAAACCTCTAATTAGATGGAATGGATGCCTGTATATAGAATAAAATGGGAAAATGTGTAGAAATTGTAGGAGAACGAAAATTTTAAATCCCAAAAAAAAATCATAAAGAATATGTGATTTTCAACTGTTTTAGTGATGGGGTTTTTTCATTTAGGTGATATTAGGAAGTTTTGAAGTCGTAGTGTCCTCTCCGGCTCTCCCATTCATTTTAAAGCAACTCCAATCTATAGTTGGTCTTCCCACTATTGAAATTTCTGCAATGAACATAATTTCATCCTTGATTATGAGTTTACGTGATCTTATTTGAAGATATTTTTGTAAAAGGTGTAACAGTTGAGGAGATGATGGTGGAGTAGACAGTGGCACTTATTGCGATTGCTCTTTAGATTCATTAGAGACAACACTTTCCTTGTTCACCTCTTTATTTCTCCAATTACATGCTTCTTCTTCACTGAAGATAACATCTCTACTAATCACCAGTACCACTTTATTTTTAAGTGGGTTATAGAGCTTGTATGCCTTTGACTTTTCAAAGTAGCTAATGAAGAGACATTTTCACCTTGATCATAAAGCTTCCTTCTTTACACTTCAAGAACTTGAGCATATGCAACACACCCAAAAATCCGTAGGTGTGCAACACTAGATTTGTATCCACTCCATGCTTCTTGAGGTGTCATGTTCTTAACACTCTTTGTTGGGCACAAGTTTAGTAAATACACCGAACATGCTACAACTTCGCCCACAACCGCTTCAGCATCCATTCTCTTTAGCATGACGTTGATAGAATTTGCTCACAAAAGCCATACAGATGACGTTTTATGAAATATAAAGTATGGAAGATATTAATGTGTGTTGTCGAATGTATAGGAAGTCTTTGGGGAATGGGAATTCTTGTGTATTTTTAGTATTTGTTTCATCTTTTAGTTTGTTGTTAGTCGACGTTTAGTTTGATTTGAAGTCTGTGTCTAGCTAGTCTGTTTTAAATAAGTTGGTGGCTATATATATATATATAGGTTGTAGTTTATTTGAATGAATTAAATATTTTTATTGAAGCTCTAAAATTAAATATTTATTTATTTATTTTGTGGTGTGATTACTCTTCTCTTCTGTAAATCAAAACAAAAAAAAAGGTTGATTTAGATTAATTCTTCTCGGCCTTTATTTCATAACAGCAGCGTTCACATAGAAATACTATTATAACTATTACCCAAGGACTTCTTCTCCGATACTAGTTGGAATATAAGTCTCTAGGTATTGATCGAGTAATCCCTTATTGGAATATAGAACCTACTAATAGTAAGACATACCTTACATAACACGACTCCTACATGGACTCAACTTGGCAGAGGAAAACTAGGTAGGATTATCATGTGACAAATGCAAATTCCAAGATCACAAAAGAAGTAGAAAAGTGCAGAATAAAATTAACACAACCACACAAGACACCAAGATTTAAGTGGTTTGACTTAACAAGCCTACATCCATTGGTGGAGATGATCCAGAGAAATTCACTAACAAAAGAGTGGAGCACAAAGAGCGATTTAATAAAACCACTCAAACCGAAAAGTCCCAATACACCCCAATCTCACTTAAAAGAGAATTTAATACAAAAGATAAAATATTCTCTAAAATTCTCTAAGCTTTTCAGCACTTCAAACATGAGATCACATCAAGAAAAATGGTGTATCTCTTCTTCTCTCTGCAACACTAGTCTCTTTCTCTCTCGGCAACTTAAGCTTTTTCTTCTTTCTCTCTTTTAAACTAAAGTTGCTGCCCTTTTGTCTCTCAATGACCAAAATGGCTTCAGTAATAAAACAACAAAGCCCTTTCACAAAGCTTCTAAAAGAAACTCAATGAATGGAGAAACAAAATGGAAGTGTGTGAGAGAAACACAAGTGAAAAAGTATGGGATGCCATAATGGTTTGGGGCCCACGGTAAGGTTGATGAACAATTCAAGTCACCTAATCTGACAAATCTCCACCTTGACTTGAATTTCATCAAGTCTTCAACACAAATCTCCTCAAGACATCTCCTCTAACACCCCTAAGGGTTATTACAAACGACAAACACCAATCAAGCCCAAGCAATGCTTGAACTTGAGGATCGGAAGTGGCTTAGTCAACATGTCTGTTGGATTTTCCGCTATAGCAATTTTCTTCACTATGATATCACCTTGTGTCATGACCTCCCGAAGAAAATGATATCTGACATCAATGTGTTTGGTCCTCTCATGGTACATTTGATTTTTGGTCAAATGTATTGCTCTCTGGCTATCATAAAATACAACAGTCTCATCCTGTTGCAAACCCAGATCACTTACCAAACCTCTGAGCCAAATTGCTTCTTTCACTGCCTCTGTTGCTGCCATATACTCTGCCTCCGTAGTGGACAAAGCAACCGTCAATTGTAAAGTCGCTTTCCAACTAATGGCACACTCCGAGAGAGTGAAAACAAAACCTGTCAGAGATCTTCTTTTATCCAAATCACCAGCATAATCTGAATCAACATAACTAGTAACACTAGAACTGATACCACTGCCTCTATCATAAACTAAACCAACATCTGTAGTGCCCTTAAATAACGAAGTATCCATTTCATTGCCTGGCAGTGAACCTTGCTCGGATTCGCCATGTAGCAACTAACAACACTGACTGCCTCTGAAATATCCGGATGAGTGCACACCATAGAATACATGATGCTCCCAACTGCATTGGAGTAAGGAGCACACGACATGAAATGCTCCTCCTCCTCATTCTGTGGCACTGACGCTGCTGAAAGTCCGAAATGAGCTGCAAGTGGAGTACTTACTGGTTTAGAATTATGCATACCAAAGCGTTCAAGTACTTTCTCAATGTTCTTTTTCTATGACAAGTACAACTTTCTTGCATTTCTATCCCTGTGAATTTCTATACCAAGGATTTTCTTCGCAGCACCCAAATCCTTAATTTCAAACTCATCACTCAACATAGATTTCAATCTCTTATTCTCCAACAAGCTTTTAGCAGCAATAAGCATGTCATCCACATAGAGTAACAAATAAACAAAAGAACCATTAGAGAATTGCTCTAATAATACACACACACTGTCATAGCTACTTCTTGTGTAACCATGTCGATCATAAAGTCATCGAAGCACTTGTGCCATCGTGTTCGAGATTTTTAAACTATACAATGACCTCCTCAATCGACAAACATTATCTTCTTTACCTTCAAAGAATGAACCCTTCCGGTGATGAATGTAAATGGTTTCCTCAAGCTCACCATGCATAAATGCAGTTTTCACATCAAGTGGCTCAAGTTCCAAATCATTTAGAGCAACCATGGCAAGCAAAACACGAATAGAACTATGTCTAACAATAGGGAGAAAACTTCATTGAAGTCCATACCTTCTCTCTAACTATAGCCCTTGGCTACCAAACGTGCCTTGAACCTTGCATCTTCAACACTTGGGATTCCTTCCTTTTTCTTGAAGATCCATTTGCAACCAACAGTTTTAGCGCCTTTAGGCAATTTCACCAACTCTCATGTTAGGTTCTTATGAAGAGACTTAATCTCCTCATTCATGGCAACAACCCATTGAGCGGACTCACTACTTGTGACACTTCCGAGTAAGTGGAAGGCTCTGGACTGCGTGTCCTCTGCCACGATAAGTGCATATGCTACTAAATCTGCATAGCCATATCTCCGAGGTGGCCTAATCTACCTCCTCTGTCTACTAGCCGCACATCTGGTCTCTTGCTCTTCTTGTGGATCATCATCATTAGAACTTGAATCATGAACATCAGTAATGTGTGATCTTGAGTGTTATCTCGCACCTCTGTGAAGCCTCCACTTGAAGCTCCACCTCCTTGCTAGAACCCTACTCCTTTCCTCCATAAACAATAGACTCCTTTCTCGGGTGAAGCATGGCAGATTCATCAAATACAACATCCTTATTGACTATAAACTTAGGTGATTTAGGATCAGAACACCACAATCTATATCCCTTCACCCCATCCGCATAGCCTAGAAATATATATTTCTTTGACCTAGGCTCAAGCTTACCATCATTCACATGACAATAAGCAGGACAACCAAAAGTTTTTAAAAATGAATAATCAGCAAGAGTACCAAACCATACCTCATAAGGAGTTTTACAATCAATGGTTGTTGATGGAGAACAGTTGACCAAATAGCAAGCAATATTGACTACCTCAGCCCAAAAATCTCTAGACAACCCGGCATTTGAAAGTAAGCAACGCGCTCTCTCCAAGAGAATCCTGTTCATCCGCTCATCGACCCCATTTTGTTGTGGAGTATGACTAACTGGGCGATGTCTAGCGATACCTTCATCCTTGCAGAATTTATTAAATTCACTACCATAAAATTTCATCGTTGTTATGCTTACGAGTCGCTTGATTTTCTTCTCAGTCTGATTCTCAATTAATGTCTTCCATTGCTTAAAAGTGACAAACACATCACTTTTCTTCTTCAAAAACTACACCGAGACTTTTCTCGAATAATCATCAATAAATGTAACAAAGTGTCAAGCACCACCCTTTGTTTGAACCTTAGAGGACCCTTAGATCTGAATGGATATAATCCAACATACCACTTGTTCTGTGGATGCTCAGATCGAACTTGACTCTGACTGTTTCTCAAGACACAATGCTCACAAAAGTCATGAGATCCTCATTCATCGGTCACAAAGCAAACCCTTTTTGCTCAGGATTGTCATACCCCTCTCACTCATATGACCCAACCGCATATGCCAAAACCGCGTAGTGTCTGAATCTGGATCATCTGAAGAAGACACAGTAGCTAAACCTGTTACCGTACTACCCTGAAGAAAGTAGAGGCCTGATAAGCGCCGAATATTACACATTCAAGCGTCTTAATTTGCATATGCTAATTCCTTACCGTTGTTATTTGTTTGATTTTGTTTTGTTTTTGTGTTTTCAGTTGTTTAATAAAGATACAAGAAAATCATTGATTTTGGGCTCAAAATGCATTTCAAGTACTAAAGCAAAATTACTGTAACGGGCTACTGTAGCAAAGTTACTTGTTAAGTGCTAAAATATTCATATTTTAGCCCTTAACTTACATGGGTTAATCCTTTAGTTTTGGTTAATTTATGACATTTTAGTTCTTTTATGTGTTTTCTTTGTATTTGTAGGTCCTTGGAAGAAAAGAAGCAATCTCGAAGTTTCGACTTAAAAGAGCTATTTTGGAAAAATTGGAGGCTCGTAGTGCAATTGATCGCAGGAGAGCTGCGATTGAGCGCACTACTGCGAAGACCACGGCGCAAGGCACTGTGATTGAGCGCCCATCACAATAGGATCGATCACAGCCCTACGATCGATCGCTGCGGCTGCGATCGAGCGCACCCGTTCGTGATGAGCAAGTTAGCCACCAGCCTTGATATGGAAAGTACAATTTCTAGGGTTTTGTAACTTAGTGCGAACTAGGGCTCAAACCCTACAATTTTTAGGGTTTCTAAAGTATTCCTAAGACTTATAAATAGAGCCTTAAACCTCTAGAAAAGACACACAATTTCCAAGGAGAACAATTGGAACTCTTCAAGTTTAAGTTTCAGGTTTATTCTTTTCCTTTCTTTTTATTTTATGAAGATGTTTAACATCAAACTTATGTGTAACTAATTTACTTAGTAGGGCTAGATTGAAGCCCTAGTTATCTTTAGTTAATATTCAATATTGGTGCCTTTGTGATGATCATGTTGTGATCAACATATGCATGTGGTATGGACTAGTTAGTTAAATCAATTTGGATGACCGAGTCCAGGTTTAATAGAAGTAACAAAAAATCCACACCGGGTTCTTGGGCTAATCAACATGGGGAACCGGAGTATACACCCATGCCCTAAGCCTCATGTGTTTGTTGATTTTCACAGAATTATGCTTTCTTAAAGAACAACTTAGTATACACCATGCTAAATCCTTTAAGAAAGAAAAGAGTTAGAGTATACACCCATGCCTAACTCGTTGTTTAGGAAATCTATAGCTTAAGGAGTATACACTCATGCCCTTAGGTTGACAAACATTAGGTATTCATAATATGATTGGATCATTGGCATATTGTTATATTAGTTGAGCATAATTAGTGGTGGATGATGTACAGATTTAATTGTACTGCAAGCGCATGAGTCGTGTGCAATATAGCGTGTGTGCAAGTGCAAGGTCGATCCACGAGGAATTGTGTCGTGAAAACTAATTCTTATCTAAACTAATCCTATTTTAACCTAGTTTCGAATTTTGTCGTGGATTTGAAATTGAAAACAAAAACTGAAACAAAATGACATTATTAAAAGATAAAATGGGCACTAAGGTTTTCAGAATTCACCTCACCAAATCAAAGCATACATTCTCATGCATCCGACAAACAATTAAACCCTATATATGTTCTATTGTTTTTATAAACCAATTGAATCATTCGATGAATCCATCTCTATTACAAATCACAACGAATATCCAATTGAGATCAAATCATCCATTTGTATCCGTAAATCACAATGGATATAAGTCTCAATCAAATCATTCGATGTATCCGTTGGATGAAACACAACGAATATCCAACGTGTTCACGATTTATAAACAGCAATCAATCACAATTTTGTAACACAATTGAATTGAAATGAACATACATTACATTAAGCGCATGATTTGTACGAACGAAATATAAAAATATAAAACTAATCAATGGCGAGGCTTCATCTTCAACCTTAGTTGAAGATTTAACCTCTCATGACAAAAGAAATCATAAAGAAACTAAATTACTTCATTAAAATTAAAAACTTACAAAAGAATTCGAGTTCCAAGCTACAAAACCCGAAAACACGAAAACGACCAAGAACGGTGCCCCGTGCGTCTCGAACGTTTACAATGAAAAAGAATGATATTTATAAGATAATTTTAGGGTTTCAGCGCTGCCAGGTCGGCCGTGTGCACTCAATCGCACTCGTGCAGCATGTATGTTGCTGCGCAGGGCGCGAGTGCGCTTGATCGCACTAAACGTGCGCTCGAGCGCACTTCCAGTCAGAATTAGCCTACTCTTGTGAAACATGACTTTGTAGATCTTTGAGTTATCTTTCCAATGACACCAAGATCACCTCAATCCGAGCTATAAAACTCTAGATATGGCCTTTTTAGTGGAACTCATCGAGTGTGAATCATCGCTCGATCCCAATTTGCTACCAATGCTCCATAAAGTGTCTTAAGCCCCATAATGAGTTGCAAATATCACCTTAAAACTGCATTTTTCTCTTAACAGCCTGAAAATCACTAAAACACCAAAACTAACCAAAACATCAGAAAATAATAAAGCTAAAGACTGAGCAAATGCAAATTAAAGGGTCCAAATATGCAATATTTGGCATTCATCAGTGGATATCAAAGCCTTACCTTTATTTTATCTTTATATCTTTTTATTTCTTTTTCATAATATCAATTTAGTGATATCTTGATATTTTTAATTAATTCTAAATAAAATCAACAATCCTCGTGGAATCGATCTCGTACTTACTGTACTATACTATTGTTTGATCTTGTGCACTTGTGAGTAAGACGTACCAAGTATTTGCCTTTTAATTTAGGTGGGTATTTGGTACAACAAGTTTTTGGCGCCGTTGCAGGGAATTATTTGATTTTGTTCGGAATTTTTTTTTTCCTTTAATTTATCTTTGTTTTAAATTTTTCTATTTTTCTAGTTTTTTTGAGTTCTGTTCGCCTCGGAGGTGCGCTCAGTGGCCAACAGAGCGATCGAGTGCACCTCACGGTGCGATCGATCACACATCCGAGAGCAGCACAATTACTGCACTAATTATAGATCTGATTTTTTTTCTTTTGTTTCATGCAAGGTCATTCAGTCGCATAATAGTAAGTTTTATTTTTAATTTTGTTTTTATTGCCCTTTTGGTTTTAACTTCTTTTTGTTATTTTATTTTTGTTTTCACACATGTGGGGCGACATTCCGACACCCTATAGACCATGTTCATGTTGCCACAACCCTTATCACCATGTTAGAGAACGTCCTACAATGAGACAAACTTCTAACCAATCTTATAGGTACATGAACACATCATTCTCTAGACAGGGGAACGACCACTATTTTGATTCCTGTTACCCATCATGGAGCCAACAATCTAATCTCTCATGGCAAGCTCAAGCTCCCAAAATTCATGCTCTACAAGCTCATGGACTGCAACATCACTCATATCGGCAATTCTATAATCATGCATACTCCTCTTAATCAGCTCCACAACAAGCAATATCAGTGAACCACCTCCCTTGAGTTTTCTCAGATACATTAGCTCGATCAGTTCAGCAATTGAGGAGATGAAGAACTCTCATTTGAAATTAGTTGAAAGGACGGAGGCCCATTGTACACAAAGAACAAATTTTCTCAAAAAGGAAGAGCGCCAAAGTTAGTCAGTTACCACTCCTCATGGACACTATATGGAGGAAGAGAGTATCGATATCATGAAGAAGAGACATCTCCACAGTTTTATGATCATTCTTATTCTGTCTTAGCCCAAGTCTGCGGCAATCCATTTTCAAGATAGATGCTCATGAAGAGGAGCCATCTCCCATCAATTGGTCTCAACATTATCATGAAGAGGAGCTATCTCCAATCGATTGGCCTTAACAATGCCAAGAAGAACCACCTCCTCCAAAAGGTCGCCTTAGAAGAAGTGAGCCACGCTTAGAAGAAGTGCATGCCAGCTTAGAAGAAATAATCTCAGCTTATCTTAGCCAAATGTAGGAAAGAAATCAATCATTTGAAAGGAGGAGAACTCCCACATGCAATCATTTGAAAGGATGGAGGCTCATCTCAAGCAAATATCAGACATCCTCAAAGAAGAAAAGTGTCAAAGTCAGTTAGTGGCCAATCCTAATGAGCACTATATGGAGGAAGAGTGCACCTACTATCATGAGCAAGTTGTCAAATTGAGGAGTGAAGAGGTGGCTGAAAATCAAGTGGAAAAGGGAAGGAGGAGCAAACCGATGTTCCACAGAGCCACATCAAGAAAGAGAAGAAAGCACTAAGATTTTTCACCATTAGCTCTTATTCTGAAATACCAGGAGGCCAAGAAAGAAGTCTGTTAGAGTTACCATATGAGCAAATTGAGGACATCAAGATAGAGAAGCTCCCTGAGTTTTCTTGTTACTTTATTCCAGTTCATGATTCCCCACAGGATGAGAAACTTTGAGAAAACTCAAAGTGGTCATCCTTGATCTATAGACATTTGGAATCACCTTGCAATAGAAAAGATTTATTCCCTTTGGTGTAAGAGAAGAAAAGACCGGTGCTTCAAGTTTAAAGTGCCTCAGTCTGGCTGAAGACGTTAAACTTAGCGCTCATGAGAGGCACCCCATAGCATATCCTTTTTATTTTGTGTGTTTGTTTTATTTTTATTTTATTTTATTTTATTTTTTTTTATTTTTATTTTGTTTTGTTTCCTATGTTACTTTAGTGTTTTGCAGGAAAAGTGTGCTTCAATTCAAGTTTGGAGGTGTGCTATGAGCCATACTATTCCAAACAGCTCGTCCATCTCCCGGGTAAATTATTTCTATGTTATAGACACATTGGGGACAATGTGTGATTTAAGTTTGAGGGCATGGGAGACACTTTACACACACTTTGTCCCTGTTCTATTTTATTTTTTATGAAAAAAGAAAATATTCCCAGTTTTATTTTATTTTTGTTTGTGAAAAGAAAAAAAAAAAATTATATGTATGTTCATGTTTGCCTTGAAATTTTGGTTGATCTTAAGAATTATGATCTGATTTCATTGGTGAGCTTGAAATTTTGAACATATGATCGATAATTGAGTTTTTCAGTTTGATTACGTGCTTAGGACAGTGGAGAATTCACATGTTTGATCTAATCTTACACAAGCACATAAGCACATAATTTGTGGGGTATGACATGAAGGCTGATGTGTGTGTTTCAATGTCTTAGGTGAAACTGGATGATTTATTAGATGGATACTTTGGCATATATATATGTGATAAAAAAGAAAACAAGGATGATCATTGATAAGCTTTTCACTAAGTAATTGGACCTCTTACCTCAAAGCATTGAGTGTTCACGTCAAAAGGTGAAAATTTTTGATTTGGTTAATGTCATGGTTAGTTTGGTTTTGTAGCCTTTTTTACTCAAGTTAGTAAGTCCTTAGGGGTGCTTTACACCTAATGCCTTAAAACCATCTGGTTTGGGAGTCATTGACTTAACACTCGCTACATGGGTCAATTAGAAAGCTTAAGGGAACCAAACATTGCACAACCTAACGAAGAAAAAAAAATTGCCATCTTTGTTCATTCTAATAGGGATTTGAGTGAACTTTTAGATATTAAGACATTGCACATTGAAAATAATTGGAAGCTTCATATTTATGTGCTAGTTCACTTGACACTGTTTTGAACTTGTGATGCCTTAGCATGTCTTTTGTAAGTGATTAAATTTTAAAATTTCAATTCATTGTGAAGATAGAGTTTATCTTTTTAAGTTTGCTAATGAAGGAGAATCATGATCTTGAAGTGATACTTTAATTTTTGGAATAATATGAACTGTGCATGATGTTTGTGGGTAACATTCCAGGAAAACCCTCACGAGACTTCACTCATCCTCTAGGAAATTCCTAAAGGTTTAAAAGGCTTGTTGCATATGCTAAATGCAATTGTACATCCCATGAAAGATAGATTTATCTTTTTGTTTTCTGTTTTTCCATTTAGTCTTTAGTTTTGTATTGCTAAGGGACTAGCAATATGTAAGTTTGGGGGTGTGTTAAGTGCTAAAATATTCATATTTTAGCCCTTAACTTACATGTGTTAATCCTTTAGTTTTAGTTAATTTATGCCATTTTAGTTCTTTTATGTGTTTTCTTTGTTTTTGAAGGTCCTTGGAAGAAAAAGAAGCAATCTCAAAAGTTTCAGACTTAAAAGAGCTATTTTCAGAAAATTGGAGGCTCTGGTAGTGCGATCGATCGCAGGAGAGCTGCAATCGAGCGCACAACAGGCAAAGACCACGAAGCGCAAGGCACCTGCGATCAAGCGCCCAGCACAACAGGATCGATCGCAGTCCTACGATCGATCGCAACCCGTGTGCGATCAAGCGTACCCATGCGTGATGAGCAAGTTAGCCGCCAGCCTTGATATGGAAAGTACAATTTCTTGGGTTTTGTAACTCAGTACGAACTAGGGCTCAAACCCAATGATTTTTAGGGTTTCTAGAGTATTCCTAAGGCTTATAAATAGACCCTTAAACCTCTAGAACAAACACACAATTTTCAAGGAGAAGAATTGGAGCTTTTCAAGTTCAAGTTTCGGGTTTACTCTTTTCATTTCTTTTTATTTTATGAAGATGTTTAACATCAAACTTATGTGTAACTAATTTACTTAGTAGGGCTAGATTGAAGCCCTAGTTATGTTTAGTTAATATTCAATATTGGCGCCTTTGTGATGATCATGTTATGATATTTAACTTGATTAATTCCTGCTTTCATGAATTCGTCATATGTGTGTGCCTGATCAACATATGCATGTGGTATGGATTAGTTAGTTAAATCAATTTGGATGACCGAGTCCTAGGTTTAATAAAAGTAACAAAAGAAATCCACACCGGGTTCTTGGGTTAATCAACATGGGGAACCAAGAGTATACACCCATGCCCTAGGCCTCATGTGTTTGTCGATTTCCACAGAATTATGCTTTCTTAAAGAACAACTTAGTATACACCATGCTAAATCCTTTAAGAAAGAAAAGAGTTAGAGTATACGCCCATACCTAACTCGTTGCTTAGGGAAATCTATAGCTTAAGGAGTATACACCCATGCCTTTTTGTTGACAAACATTAGATATACATAACATGATCAAAACATTGGCATATTGTTATATTATCTAAATATAATTAGTGGTGGATATCAAAGCCCTATCTTTTTATTATTATCAAATCAAAAATCAATCTTTGTTTTGTTTTACTTAAGGAATTTATTTTAAGCAAAATTTAGCAATCCTCGTGGGAATGACCCTGTACTTGTATCATATACTACCATGTTGACCTTGTGCACTTGCGGGTAAAACATACAATTATTTGCCTATTAATTTAGGTAGATATTTGTAACAACATTATTGTCGCGGGGTACTATAGTAAAGTTACTGTAGCACGTTACTGTAGCTACAATACGCTCAATTGCAGTTACAGTGCGCTCGAGCGCACATGGGCGGCAGAGACAAAACGGAGTCCGAAATTGAGAAGGAAGGTTTTTCTAAGTCTCCCAATTGGACTGGGAGACTGACTTCAGGTTTTCCTAGGGTTTCTAGGGTTTTTAGGGTTCTCCTAATCCCTATAAATAGGCCTCTAAACATTGTAAATTGACACACCGCTTCCTAGAACTAGAAATCAGAAATTTGTCTTTGAAGCTTAGAAGATCATGAGCGGCTAAACCCCTTCGTGGGGTGTTAATGTAACTATATCCAAGCACAATGGTTTGATTGTATTTAATTTCTAGATTTTCAATTTATGCATGTTGATTGTATAACTATGAGAATTGCTACCTTTTGATTCTGTTCTTAATTATTAAATGCAATTGTTCTTAAATTCCAAAATCAATATTTGTAAAATTCTTCTCTTGTCTTAGAAAGTATTTTACTTTTGTTGATCTCAAATCATTCTTATTTTCTGTGATTATGAGGATGATGGTTATACAATGGGTTTAATTGGCATATGATTAATAAGATTTGATAGGCCTTGCCTAGGAAGACGGATTGTACTACACCCTAGTTTAGTGTAATTTAGGTAGACAGTTTGTGCCAACGGAAGATGGGTTACACTTATTCATTGATTGTATGTGTCATGTTAAAGAATTTGATAATTTATACCTAGGGAAGATGGGTCGTACCGCATCTTAGTGGTCAGGTGAACGATCCGTACCAACCGAAGATAGATTATGCTTATTCTTTAATAAGGTAGTTTCTTGTTTATTTATAACATGCATAGAATGAATTTCTGGAATTAATTATGATTAACCATTGTTGTGCGAATAGAGGTGAAGTTAATACCCTACACTCTCTCTTTTATTTTAAATCTCTTTTATTTTCATGCACTTTAGTTTTAAAGAAAATCAAATCAATTCTCTTTTTAATTAAGTTAATTTTGGTCTTTCAAATTTGATAACAAAACCCCTGCAGTCCTTGAGGTTCGACACCCTCTCTATAGCCATATCCTACAAAGATTTGTCCTATTGTGAGTGGTTATTTTTATAATTGATATTTTTGGTCACAAAATATCACATCAAACCATCAACCTTGTTACCTTTCATTATACGAATGAGCCTTTGCTAACCCGAATGACTCCACCTTCACGGAATACTTGTATCCAAGCGAGTCCAAAGTGCCCAATGAAATAAGATTTTTCTTCAAATCTGGTATATGTCAAACATTCGTCAAAGTCCTCACAATCCCATCATGCATCCTAATTCGATTGTACCAATACCAACAATCTTGCAGCGACATTATTTCCCATCAAGACTAAACCACCATTGACTGAATCATAGGTAGTAAACCAATCCCCTTTAGGGACATATGAAATGTACAAGTAGTATCAAGGACCCACTTGTCATTAGAACGATCATAAAAAATGGAAACTACAAGGATAAGGTTTAAGCCCTTAGAATTTCCTTCGACAACACCAGCCACGAAGAGGAACTTTGCTTGTCACCTTCCTCTTTATTTTCAACTTTGGACACTCGGATTTATAATGCACATACTTTTACAGTAGTAACACTTTACTTTCTTCTTTGACTGGACTGCAATTGGCCTCTCACTGGATCAACCTTTAAAATTAGAAGAATTTTCTGAACAACCCTTAACAAATAAACCCTTTGCCTGATTATCATTACCTTTACTATTCAATCTTGTCTTCAACTCCATAGAATTTAAAGCAGATTTAACATCGGCTAAGGAGATAGTATCTCTACTGTACAACATTGAATTAACAAAATTATTAAAGGCATCCGGTAGTGAACACAACAAAATCAGGGCTTGATCCTCATCATCTACTTTAATATCAATATTTTTCAAATCCAAAATAATTCTATTAAAGTTATCAAGATGATCACAAAGAAGTATACCTTCTTTCATCTTGAAGATATATAACCGTTGCTTCAAATACAATCGGTTCGTGAGGGATTTCATCATGTACAAGTTCTCTAGCTTCTTCCAAAGTCTAGCGGGTGTTTCTTCATTGGCAACTTCTCTTAAAACTCCATCTGAAAGAGACAACAAAATTGCACTATGGGTTTTTTCTTCAAGTTCCTTCTTTTCCTCCGTTGATGATGTTGATGGCACCTCACCATCAAAAATCTTCACCAAGCCTTGTTGTCGCAACAAAGCTCAGATCTTGATGCGCCAAAGGCTGAAACTATTCGACCATCAAACTTTTCTACTTCAAATTTTGCAATAGCGATCCCAAAATAAATACCCGAGCTCGATACCAGTTTGTTGTGAAAAAAGCAAATTCCAAGATCACCAAAGAAGTAGAAAAGTGCAGAATAAAATTAAGACAACCACACAAGACACAAAGATTTAAGTGGTTCGAAACAACAAGCCTACATCCATTGGCGGAGACAATCCATGAGAAATTCACTAACAAAAGAGTGGAGTACAAAGAGTAGTACGAATAAAACCCCTCAAACCCAAAAGCCCCAATACACTCCAATCTCATTCAAAAGAAAATTAAATACAAAAAGAAAATATTCTCTAAAATTCTTTAAGCTTTTCAGCACTCCAAACGTGTGATCAAACGGAAGAAAAATAATGTATCTCTTCTTCTCTCAAACACAAGTCTCTTTCTCTCTCTGCAAGTTTTTGTTTGTTCTCTCTTTTAAACTAAAGTTGCTGCCCTTTTGTCTCTCAATGACCGAAATAGCTTCAATAATAAAACAACAAAGCCTTTTCACAAAGCTTCTAGAAGAAGCTCATTGAATGGAGAGACAAAATGGACGTGTGGGAGAGAAACACAAGTCAAAAAGTATGGGATGCCATAATGGTTTGGGGCCCACGGTAAGGTTGATGAATGATGTACAAATTCAAGTCACCTAATCTGACAATTACTAATTATCCTAGCTTGAAGAGGATTGTGACACCCTCTAATACATATTATTGCATTAAGTTTAATAATAAACCAAGGAGTAGATCGATCATGATAATAAACGACAGAAGCTCAAGCTCAAGAAAGAAGCTCAATCACGATTCCACCAATGGTAACAACCCGTTCCCCTTCTTAAGGCACTAAAGTCACAAGCACCGTGTCATCACCATCCGCTTCCAAGTCCTTCAACAAGTCAGTGATCCCTAATCGATCTCAGGGCGCTATTCATCTTCTTCTTCCCATGCGTATGAGAATGCCACACGTGCACAAAGCTTCCTGCAAACTCCGTGTTTTCTGGCCCATAAGTAGAGTTTTCGTCATTAATATGTACGTCAAACTTCACCGCTGCATCTTTCTCAAACTCCATGCCTTCAATCACCAACACCTCTTCCTTTTTATCTCTTCTTGTCGAATTGCTGGGCCTAGAGACCACGGTGCTTATCATCCTATCCAGAACAACTGCAAACTCAACCGTAGTTGCTACTTTCTTGGAATTAGATAACTTAGATTTGCAACGAGTTGGCTTTGTTTCATTCCATGGAATATTCACTTGTTCATAAACATATCGCAGCTTTTCATTGTCAAGGCAGTCCCTAACATAAACACGAACAGGCTGACGATTTTCATCGTAGAAGGTAAAGTTGGCGTCTAACCAATCTGTATCATCTTCTGTTGGAAACTAAACAAATCAAAATACAAGAGAGTTTTTTCTAAATGGTAGAAGTTATTAAGTTCTTTTAATTAATAAGGGACTTTAATGTTTCTAAACTCATGTGTTTATTTAATTCTCAACTAAAGTCTTAACTTAGAGATGAGTTTTTGTTATTTATTACAATAAATAAGGAGAAGTAGAAGCCTTGTAAGTTAGTCTTTGAATGCCTCTATTTATAGGCTTCATAAGATGTATTTTCAATACAAGTGAAATACGAAGAAGTCTTCCTCCACTCTTCTCTAGTCTAATTTATTCTTTGTCTTTAGTAATAAAAGAGAGAGAGAGAGAGAGAGAGAGAGAAATAGAAAGGTAACTAGTTTGTAAACTAGTATTTTTAATCTTTCAAATTGGTATCAGAGCCCAGTTGTGCCAATTCCCATTTTGTCTTTTCTAGAAATGGGTTCCAACATAGTCCAGCAACAAATCCCTAGATTATCAAAAGATAACTATGGGTCATGGTCTATCCAAATGAGAGCCCTGTTTGGGTTTCAAGATCTGTGGGAAGTCATTACCGACGGATTTACAGAACCCACTGAGGAGGAGGAAGCTGAATACACAGCAGATGAGAAGAAGACTCTTAAGGAGCAGAGGAAGAAGGATAAAAAGGCCTTGTTTTTACTCTATCAAGCATTGGACGAGTCTACCTTCGAGAAAGTTGCCGAAGCAATGACAAGTAAACAAGCATGGGAGATTCTAGCTTCCATCTTCAAAAGAGACGAACGGGTGAAACAGGTCCGTCTCCAATCATTACGGGGTGAGTTCGAGGCTCTTCACATGAAGGATGGAGAATCGGTGTCCGATTATTTATCACGATTGCTGGTAATCGTGAATGGTTTGAAAAGAAACAATAAGAAGGTCGATGACATCCGAGTCGTCGAAAAGGTACTTCGATCCCTTTCCCCTAAATTTGAACATGTAGTTGTAGCTATCGAAGAGTCTAAGGACTTGGAAAAGCTAACAATTGAGGAGTTGTTGGGTTCATTACAAGTACATGAGCAAAGGATGCAGAAGAATGCTAGTTCTAGTGTATTAGAACAAGCACTAGAGTCAAAACTGACTCTAAATGATCAAGGCAAATTTAGCTCCTACCATGGTCGTGGTAGAGGCCGGGGGCGTGGTATTTTCCAACAACTACGTCAAAGTCAACAGGAGACTCAAAGCTTTAGAGGTCGAGGACGAGGAGGCTACCGAGGAAGAGGAAGATCCACATATGGACGTGGAAACTCCAAGAATATCCAATGCTACAATTGCAAGAAGTTTGGACACTATGCCTCGGATTGTTGGCACAAAGATGATGAGCAAGCCAATGTTGCAGAAGCAACAAATGAGGTTCGTAGTGATTCTATTTTACTTCTCGCTCATTATGATTTAGATTCACAAGATGAGGTCTGGTACCTCGATTCTGGTGCAAGCAATCATATGTGTGGGAAGAAAGATCTGTTCGTACAACTCACAGAAGGAGTTCATGGAAAAGTGGACTTGGGAGACTCCACCAAACTCTCAGTTGAAGGCAAAGGGAAGATAAAAATCTGTCTAAATGATGGTAAGAAAGGGTACATTTATGATGTTTATTATGTGCCTAACATGAAAAGCAATATTCTTAGCATTGAGCAGTTGCTCGAGAAAGGGTACACCATACATACGGAGAACTATTCTCTCATTTTGAGAGATACACGTGGAGGAATTGTGGCTCATGTTCCAATGACCAATAATCGCATGTTCCCGTTACATCTTAACATAAAGTCCGAGAAGTGCTTCTATGGACTCAAGGAAAGTGAGTCATGGAAGTGGCATCTTCGGTTTGGTCATCTACATTTCAGAGGCCTAAAGCTACTATCTTCAGCTGGCATGGTGCATGGGTTACCAGTGATCGAGCCACCGAGCAATGTGTGTGAAGGATGCATACTTGGCAAGCAGGCACGACTTTCTTTTCTCAATGGCAAATCTTGGAGAGCAACATCACCATTGCAACTAGTTCACACTGACATATGTGGACCAATAGAGCCCATGTCCTTAGGAGGTAATAGATACTTTATTACCTTCATCGATGACTTTAGCAGAAAACTTTGGGTTTATTTTCTTAAAGAAAAATCAGCTGCCTTTATTGTATTCAAGAACTTCAAAGCCCTTGTTGAAAATCAAAGTGGCCATAAGCTTGTAACTCTTCGTTCTGACCGAGGTGGAGAATACACCTCAAAAGAATTTGATAAGTATTGTAGGGAACAAAGCGTAAAGCATCAGTTGACTGCTGATTACACACCACAGCAAAACAGGATTGCCGAAAGAAAAAACCGTACCATTCTTAATATGACAAGAACTATGCTCAAGGAGAAAGGGCTGCCAAAACAATTTTGGGCAGAAGCTGTGTCGTGCTCATCTTATCTACTCAACCGATGTCCTACCAAAAGTGTCAAGAATATGACACCTCAAGAGGCGTGGAGCGGCCACAAGCCAAGTGTTGCACACCTAAGAGTCTTTGGGTGTGTTGCATATTCTCAAGTTCCCGAATCCAAGAGGAAGAAGCTTGATGATCGTGGTGAAAAATGTATCTTTCTCGGATATAGCGAAGAGTCGAAAGCATACAAGCTCTACAATCCACTAACAAAAAAATTAGTGGTTAGTAGAGACATTATCTTTGATGAAGAAAGAGTGTGGAGCTGGAGTGATGAAGAGAAGGCCAAAGAACAACAACTATTGGAGGAGCTTGAAGAGCTCGCAACAGAAGCTCCACCAAGTACCCCACCATCTTCTTAGCCTACCACACTGTCCATACCACAGAGGGACTCTTCATCTTCTATGGGAGGTAGCAGCAGATCCTCCACAAATCAAAGTAAGATGAGAAGTCTTAGGGAAATTTATAAGCAAACAGAAGATGGAGAGACTAATCTTTTCTGCCTATATGCTGATCATGAGCCTCTTACCTTTCAAGAAGCCGTTGAAGAAGATTGTTGGAGATCCGCAATGGAGGAGGAGATACATGCTATTCAAAAGAATGATACTTGGGAGTTGACAACACTCCCATCAAACCATAAGGCTATTGGTGTCAAGTGGGTGTACAAGATCAAATGCACTGCAGAAGGTGAAGTTTCTCAATACAAGGCAAGACTTGTAGCTAAAGGTTACAAACAAAAGTATGGCATCGACTATGAAGAGGTCTTTGCACCAGTTGCGAGACTTGACACAGTGAGATTGTTGATCGCACTTGCCGCTCATCACAATTGGAAGATATACCAACTTAATGTCAAGTCAGCCTTTCTCAATGGCATCCTTGAAGAAGAGGTGTACATACAACAACCGGAAGTCCATATGAGCATGCTGTTTATATGAAGAAAAACCATCGTGGTGAATTTCTAATCATTTGCCTATATGTTGATGATCTGTTATATACAGGAAATAGTGGTGAAATGTTCAAGGAATTCAAGCAATCAATGTTTAAGGAGTTTGAGATGACAGACAACGGGTTGATGTCCTACTTCCTTGGTATTGAAGTGAAGCAACAACATGATGGAATTTTCATATCCCAAAAGAAGTACATGGGGGAGATTTTAGAGAAATTCAAGATGGGTAACTGCAACTCTGTGAATACCCCAGTTGAAACAAGCACAAAGTTGTCAAAAGAAGGAGATGGTTGAGTTATTGAACCAACTCTTTACAAGAGTTTGGTTGGAAGTCTGAGGTACTTGACGATCACAAGGCCAGATATTGTCTATGGAGTTGGACTTGTGAGTCGATACATGGAGACACCAATGGAGACTCATTGGTTAGCTGCAAAAAGGATTCTAAGGTACATCAAAGGCACTCTGAATCTTGGTTTATTCTATGCTTATGGTGATGAAGCAAAATTAGTTGGTTATTCAGATAGTGATTGGGGATGTGACCAAGATGAGAGGAAAAGTACTACTGGCTATGTGTTCTATCTAAGTTCTATAGCATTTTCTTGGACATCCAAGAAACAAGGAATTGTAGCCTTGTCTACCTGTGAGGTGGAGTATGTAGCGGCTTCATCTACTGTTTGTGAAGCTATATGGCTAAGGAATCTCTTGAAGGAACTGGAACATCCACAAGAAGAATCGACTGTGATTTATGTGGATAACCAATCAGGTATAAAGTTAGCAAAGAATCCAGTGTAACATGGGAGGAGTAAACACATTGACACTAGGTTCCACTTTCTTAGAGACCATGTCAAGCGGAAGACAATAGAGCTCTAGTATTGCTACACCACTGAACAAGTAGCAGATACATTTACTAAGCCATTATCAGGTGCAATTTTCATGAGGCTAAGAGACATGCTTGGCATGAGGAGGTTTTGATTTGAGGGGGCGTGTTGGAAACTAAGCAAATCAAAACGCAAGAGAGTTTTTTCTAAATGGTAGAAGTTATTAAGTTCTTTTAATTAATAAGGGACTTTAATCTTTCTAAACTCATGTGTTTATTTAATTCTCAACTGAAGTCTTAACTTAGAGATGAGTTTTTGTTATTTATTACAATAAATAAGGAGAAGTAAAAGCCTTGTAAGTTAGTCTTTGAATGTCTCTATTTATAGGCTTCGTAAGATGTATTTTCAATACAAGTGAAATACGAAGAAGTCTTCCTCCACTCTTCTCTAGTCTAATTGATTATTTGTCTTTAGTAATAAAAGAGAGAGAGAGAGAGAGAGAGAGAAATAGAAAGGTAACTAGTTTGTAAACTAGTATTTTTTATCTTTCATCTTAGACAATTTTTCGTTTCTCGTCAGTAGTAATGTTGTTCCTCCATATGGTCCACATTCGGTCCACATTGCCGTGGTGAGAGTAAAATATTGGATCTTTAGCGGCGGTAGCGAAGATCCCCATGTCCATGGAACCATGATTGGGGTCACCGCACCAATTGTGGATGTTATTGTGAGGACACTGCTCGAGTGGACTAGCACTAGTACGGTTCCTTTCATCACAGTCCCCGGCACGATAAGCACTGTGATGAAAGGTTCCTTTCACCGCACCAATTGCTGCTGTTTGACACCATTTGCCGGTACATGGTCTTGAGATTGATCGATTCTTGGGATTCTTGGGGGGATGGGTGGGTACGTGACCTTGTAATTAAGGTCGACCACCTTTCGCTGGTGATCTGCGTTGCAGAAAACATCCATCATAGAGACTTGGGTTGGCCGGGTCTTCGACAAACATGTCTGGCATTTTCATGCCAGGAGGGTTGTCCCAGTTCCAGAATGGTATGGCAAAGGTGGGATCTTCTATCAACATTCCCAATATCTTCTCAAAGAAGTACAACTGGTAGCGATGAAAAGGAAAGAATAGCCAACCATCGTGAATATGGGCCTGACAGTGTGGGTAACCGAGTTGGCTGTATGCCCCGTTACAATAGGCGCAGTGAACTTTGGCTTCTTGTTTGAAACTAAGTGGGTCTTCGTCTGGGAGGGCTTTCATGCGCCTAATGGCCTCCTTATATTTGGCTATGTATTTGTCGTAAGCCAAATGCGCGGCAGGCCTAACACGCATGGGAGAGTTTTGGGAAGGTAGCTTGAAGTCTTTTATCTCTGTGGAAGGCATTGGTGGGCAGCAATTATCTCCATCTTCTGTCCTGCCACAACTTGTCATTTTTGTGGACACCGGCCCGTTACCTTTGGTGCTGGAGGGCCGATCCAGGAATTTTGTATGGGGCTCGGAACTTATATAAATAAATATATTCGTAAATACATATACTTATTAAAACAAAATGTCTACGCAAGTGTTTATGGAAATAACAGCAAACAAGTTTTAGACTTGATTTCGTACTTAAATTATAAGTCGATACCAAAATTATATGTTTATCAAAGAATCTTTAAAAATAAATTGGTTTTCAACTATAAAATTTTTCTAATTTTTTATAGACCGAAAAACTAAAAATCAAAAATAAAAACAAAAAACTTTGGATTAATCAATATGTAAATGAGCTGGACGTAAGGTTTTGGTCACCAAAGGGTGGCTTTGCATTCCATTCTAGCTGTGGGTTTTTTTTGGAAAGAAAGAGGAGAAACAGAAGCTGGGGAAGGTATTGGTGATGGCAGCCACAGTCGGGGTGGTTGTGTAGATGTAGAGAGAGAGATTGCATTGGCTGGTAGTTTTGGTGTGAAGGTAACGATCGATTAAGGGCTTTGCTTTTATAATACAACTTTGAAAGACTTTTCCTAGTAGGAAGGAAGAAAAAAAAAACTATTCCCAATATATTCATCCACGTTGCCAGTTGTTATAAAATTGAGAAACTTAAATGATGATAACAACCTGCAGGTGTGTACTTGTTGAATTTAATTGAGGAAGCTAGAAAAGTAATGGTGAGCTCCTACCATGCGGTCCGGCCTTAAAAGTGGTGTTTTGCAGCATTCAACCACCTTGTGACACCTCATCTATATTCATTCAAGAAAAATGCAAAAAATAAAACTGAGAATAAAAGCATCACATCAAAATGAAAAATAAAAAAATAAATATAAAAAATCCAAGCTGCCCGACGCAGGACGTGGGTTTGGCCAAACCCCAGCGTAATAAATTTAAACAAATTTCTGACATGTCATAATGTTTAATACGTCAGAATTTTTTTGACGTGTCACTTTCTAACACGTCAAAAATTTCTGACGTGTTAAATATAACACTTCAGAAATTTTTCTGACGTGGCTAATTGGCACGTCAGAAAAATTTCTGAAGTGTTATATTTAACACGTCAGAAATTTTTGACGTGTTAGAAAGTGACACGTCAAATTGGCACGTCAGAAAAATTTCTAACGTGCCTCTACTAATATGTCAGAAAAAATTAGAAAGATATATAGAAGAAGGACGAGAAAATGGTAAGTGGTGTTTGAAAATCAAAAAGTGTTGTAGACTTCTCAAGCAAGAAGCACTATCCTAAATAGGGGTGAGTATCGGTCGGTAGAGTCGGTTACGGTATGAAATTTTCCATTTCGCATTCCGCCTCGACAAAGTCGGTATACTCGGTTAATTAACCGACTTTTACCGCCCGATAATATTACCGAAACCGACCGTTACTGACAAAGTCGGTCGGTGTCGGTCGGTAATTCCCGGTTTGGGCTGGGCCTAGTTTTTGTATTGGGCCTACTGTACATATCCATTTTTGGGCCGAATTTTCAGATATTTTGGTTAAAACTTTGATCAGTTTGATGGGCTTTGAATTTTATAATTTTCAGTTGTTAAAAATTTGATGGGCTTTCAATTTTACCATTGTTTGCTGATAAAACTTTGACAGAATTTTGTTATTTTTTCTGGGTATTGCCTCGCGCGCTTTACTTTGGTAAAAAAAAATCAAAGCTTTCAAATGTTTTTTACAAGTAAAATTTCAATTATATAACAAAACTGAAATTTGATAGGATTGTGAAAAACAATTTGTTAAAACATCCAATACTTTTCAGTCTATAAATCAAATAATAGAACAATCAAATATAAAAATAATAAGGCAAAGTTGCCAAACAAATACCAAATAACAACTAACAAGCAAACATATATATTTGTTAAAACATCCAATATTTTTCAGTCTATAAATCAAATATAAACATAATAAGCCAAAGTTGCCAAACAAATACCAAATAACAAGCAAACATATATATTTGTTAAAACATCCAATACTTTTCGGTCTATAAATCAAATAATAGAACAATCAAATATAAACATAATAAGCCAAAGTTGCCAAACAAATACCAAATAACAAGCAAACATATATATAGACAATATCACATAATAAGCAAAAAATTCCCCAACAGTTCCAATCATTATTTATAGCATCAATCAAATAATCAAATAATCAAATAATCAAACAATCAAACAATCAAATAATCAAATAATCAAACAATCAAATAAACAATCAAGCAATCAAGCAATCAAGCAATCAAGCAAACACAAATATGAAGAGTTCAAAACATAAACTCATAAACAAGTTAAGCAACTAAGTAGTCTAAATTCTAAAGGAAACCAACACATAAACTAATTTTACAAAGTAGTCTCAAAATAGTAGTCTCCTCAGAAGATCATAATTAGTCCCAAGCTTCCTAAGCTTCCCAAGCAAGTCAGCAATAGCCCTAACAGCAGCCAATTAACCTTCAAAAGGCAAAGAAAAAGAATATATAAGGTTAATTCAAATATGATGCCAACAAGTAAATAACCAATTAATTAAATCAACTAAGAAAGTCAATAAAACCAACCAAAAAACGCCATGTGAGAAAGTCTCAATCCTTAATCGGCCTCGTCAACATTAATAATATTGGACATAATTTCTACCACAAGAAAAACAAGAAAAACATTAGAAAACTTAGAAAATGGAATTGGAAACAATTAAATTTTTCAATGAAAGAACCAATTAAGTATATTTGAAATTCATTGTAGTAAGTAGGAAATATTAATAATTTAATACCAAAATCTAGCTTGTAGCTCTCGCCATCATCAACCTTAGACAAGAATGTGTCACGCAAACTAACGGGAGAAGATCTCAACTAATTTTGCGTACATACAAGTGCTTCAACTGTTTTTAGGGCCAAAGAACTCCTAAATGGATCAAGCACACGACCTCTGGTGCTAAATGCTGATTCTGAGGCAACTGTGGTAACTGGAATGGCCAACGCATCCCGCGCTACCTCAGAGTGGATCGGAAACTTTGTTGAATTAACTTTCCACCAATTCAAAATATCAAAGGTTATACTTGGTGATTCAACATCCTCCAAACAATATTGCTATATCTCAGTTTTACAATCAATCAAATTTCTTGATGCTCAGAATGAATGAAACTCACTCAAAAAAGAGTCGTCGTCGAATGAAACGCACTCGGATGATGTTGAAGCATGACAATGTGGAGCCTCTTGACTTCGTACCTCATCATTGGCACATTTCCCCTAGTGCCCACATATTGGTCAAATATATTATTTATGTCCTCCTTCACTTTATTAACAAGATTTTTCGCCATCTCTTGTAAAAGGTTCATTTGATACCAATATTCAAAAGCAATTAGCTTGTACCGAGGATCAAGAACAACTGCCACAAATAACAATCGGTTTATTTTCTCAAAGTTCCCCCAATATTTGTCATATTTTACTTTCATCTGCCTAGCCATAGCACTCACCAAAGGATCAGGACTTCTAGCATAATTTAGCACTTGCCTATGAACACTACAAAGTTGTTGGAAAAACAAGTTTGCAGTTGAATACAATAAATCAGAAATTTTCATAGTGACATCATAAAAGATCTTTAAAAATTGTACAAAAGGATAAACATTGTTCCAATCATCCTCCTTGGGAGGCCCCAACCCCTTTCTTCCTCCAACAGTTCAATTTAAATAACGCATAAGAGGCCCATCTTCCTCTTGCAAAAGCTCAAATGGCCTTCTATACTTCTCTGCTACCTCCAACATGGAATAGGTTGAGTTCCATCTAGTGGGAATATCAAGAACCAAGGAGGCCTGACAAGCAACCTTTTGTCTATCTGCACAAGACTTAAACCTTTCTAGTCTTTTGGGGGAGGACTTCACATACCTAACCACATTTCGGACCCTCTCAATTGAGTCATGAGCATCTTTTAAACCCCTTTGCACAATTAGATTAAGAATATGGGCACTACATCTCATATGAAGAAATTCATTAAAAGAAATAGTGTCTTCATCGTACATTGTTCGTTGTTTCAACCAATCCAGTGTCTTATTATTGGCGGAGGCATTGTCAACCGTAATTGTCAAAAGCCTACTAATGCCCCATTCTACTAAACACTCCTCTAATGCCCTCCCAATTGTGATGCCCTTACGATCTGACACTTGACGAAATGACAACAATCTTCTATGCAATGTCCATTTATGGTCAATAAAATGTGTAGTCACACACATATAGTTCATATTTTGAATAGAAGTCCATGTGTCGGTGGTCAAGCAAACCCTTTGATTAGTTGTCATAAACATATGCTTCAAATCACTCTTAGCCCTTAAATACGTTTTCACACAATCCTTCATCGTTGTAAAGCGAGAAGGAATGTTGAAGCGAGGCTCAACTACTTTCATGAACTTCTTAAACCCATTTCCATCCACAAACATAAAAGGCAACTCATCCTCAATAAGTGCAGCCCTTATTTTTTTCTCATCATACTTTGCAATCATCAATGCATTACCCTCCCCCTTCTTAGCCTCAAAGGTAAACATTTGTTGACACTTATCTTGTTTACTCTTATGGATCTTATACTTTGGGCACGTATTGACATAGTAAAGCATGGAAGAGGTCCCATTAATTTTAGGGTGACACTTGTAAGCAGACCCACAATAATTACAATGGGCCATAGGGTCATCTTGGGAAGAACTCTCATCCCTAGTGAAATGTTCCCATGCTGCAGATGGTTTGGACATATTTTTTGGTTTCCTAGGTTGTGGTGGACGACCCCCACGACTCCCACGACTCCTTCTAGTTCCTATAGAACTAGCATCCCTTACACCACTACTTCTATGAACATCCTCAGACTCATATTCAACATCTTCAACTTCCATGGGAGTAATTGGAATATCAAGAGATGGAGTATGAGAAGCACCACCTGATGTAGTCGGTGAAGGTACGGGTAAAATTCCTGCCGCAGCAGCAGCAGCAGGAGAAGACCTTTCAGTAGCAACAGCAGGTGAAGACCTTGCAGTAGTAGCAGCAGGTAAAGACATTGCAGAAGAAGCAGCAGCAGCAGGTAAAGACATTGCAGAAGAAGCAGCAGCAGCAGCAGACTTTGCAGAAGCAGGTGAAGCTTTCGCAGAAGTGGCAGCATGAGAATCCATCTGTGAGTGATTATATAATGAGAAAAAAACCCTCAATAATGACAAAAAAATCCTCAATGATAACCCTTTCCTCTCTTAAATTTTGGTTAAATATTTTATTTTTGACTTTAAATTGTTCAAAATGAAAAGTAAGGTCAAATCAAGGAAATCACAATTAAGTGAAATATTTATCTTCACAATAATGTTAGTTATTATGAAGATAGCATTTTTAAATTATTAAGGCAGGAGTAGATATTGTTTTCAATCTTTTTTCATCACATTTTTAAATTATTAATTAAGGCATTGTCAAAATCCGAAAAAGAACTGATAAAAATAGAGTACTATATTGAGTATATTCTCTGTTAACATAGGTCTCTAGAGTAAGATCAAACCCTTTCACTTGAGCTGTTGAGCATGAAGTTTTGTAACACCCAACTCGAGTAAAGATCTTTAAAGAAGAACAGAAGAGTACAGGGTGAAAAACATTATTAATCAGACAAAAAAATCTAAAACAATCAGGTAATCAGAAGAATACCTTGTTCAGTCGTTTTCGTTGGGAGATTCGAGAAATGGTGAAATGAGAAGAGAAGATGACCGACGTCGCCTCATCGGGGACCCAAGACAGCGACGGTCGATGGCTAAGAGGCGGAGCCGCAGAGAGGAGACGAAGAGATGAGCGGAGGGTCACAGACTCACGAGGGTTGGGAACTTGGGGGAAATGGGTTAGGGCTGAGAGGAGGGTCACAGACTCACGGGCTCACGGACTCACTAGGGCTGCAGCACTAGGGTTGGGACTTGGGAACTTGGGGGAAATGGGTTAGGGCTGAGACTGAGAGGAGGGCACGGACTCACGAGGGCTGCAGCGCTAGGGTTGGGACTTGGGAACTTGGGGGAAATGGGTTAGGGCGCACAGTGAGAACTGAGAAGAGATATATATATATATATATATATATATGTGTGTGCTACTCAAAATGGCGCCGTTTTGAGTAGACATATATAAGTATTTTTAAAATTAATCAAAACGACGTCGTTTTGAATGTCGGTATGAGTCGGGTCGGTAATCGCGAAACTGACTTCCAGAAAGCCTGTACCGCCTGCCAATCGAAAAATTTCAGAAGGAGGAAATCCCCGCCGCCTACTGTCTGTCTTCTCGTCGGTGCCGATCGGTCTCGGTCGGCACTCGGTCGAAACTCGGCACTCGGTGAATCTGCTCAGCCCTAATCCCAAAAGCAAAATGTAAAACACCATCGGTATAAAAGCAAATGTTAAAGATAGGGCCGTAAATTCAATGATAATTTTTAAAACAAAAAAAAATGCCGGAAAAAAAAAAAAAAACAAAAAACAAAAAACAAAATCATTTGTCAATAGTCCTTATGATTTCAGATCACCTGTGTCCAATTGTTTTTTTTTTCGGCTCCCAAGTGCCAAAATGTGGGAGTAAAGGAATAAAAACAATTGAATAAGAACACAACGGTATATATATATATATATATCTTGATCTGCTTTAAGTTGCCTTGGACATTGTTTTTTTTTTTTTTTTGAAAAAAAGAAAAAACTGACTTAGAACTTAAATCACAGTTTTTTTGAAGGCCTATACAAACATTACTATGCACAATTAATTTCCAAACACCGGCCATTGTCTTATGGTCTTGGAGAATGTTTTTGTATCCCCATCGATCCCTTCAATTGATCTTTAACCTCTCCTAGACCTCATTAACTCACATAAAATCAAATATTCAGCCACCCAAGTTTCAGGTTGTAGAGCAAGCTTGATACAGTAAAATGACCGAAGTTCTAAAACTACTATGGTAGAATACAAATCGGTCGACTTCATTACCAAAATTCTTTGTATTTATCTTATTTTATACTCTACTTGATTTGGTGAAATTGTGTGTGGTTTGTTAAATTTGAATTGGTTGTAATTAATTGATGAAAAAACATCTATTTCATTTTCTTCTACGTTGTTGGGGTATAACAATGCCACTCTGCTAACTTGGGCGGCTTTTAGAACATGCATTGCTGTGTACGATTTTGAGTGCTATAAAAGGCTATGGCTTTCTTCACTGGATACCAATTGGTTTTTAGATGAGAAGGTCGATCAAAGGCCCGACCCAATAAATGGTATCAAAGCCAGGGTTATGGGTTCGAGTCACGGGAGCGTCATGTTGAGGAAGGGATTGTTGGGTTGCAACAATGCCGTTCTGCTCAATTGGCAACACTTAGAACATGCCTAGCAAGATATGATTTTGAATGCCATAAAAAGCTTTGGCTTCCCTCACTGGTCAATAATTAGTTTTTAGATGAGATAGTCAAAGGTTTGATCCGACATAGGTGTTATTTGGGATCATTGGGAAATTTTTCATGAATGATTTTTATTAAGAGTGACACAAGTTGCTATTTTATTGACGTTGACTTGGCATTTAACGGAATCCATAAAAAAATTTAATGAAATTTGACTCTAGGAACTAAATTTTTTTTTTGGGATATTCGAGAAGCACTACAAAAAATGGCATTTTATGCTTTTTTATTTTTTATTTTTTTATTTTTTTAATTTTTTTTTTTTTAATGTCGTTTCGCTCAAATGGCACCAAACTATGTTAAACGGCAGGAAATAATCTTGTTTTTCCTTTTTTTTTTTTTTTTTTTTTAACAAAAACGTTGTGCTGTACCGTTGAAATGAGGCAAAACAAATAACTAGAGACAGAGCTATGGAACCAAGAGATACCAAAAACTTGACAAAGAAGACATTATATAGGAATACAATAATTATATAATTAATATGTAACTTACGAGAATTATAAGAGTTACATAATCAATATGAACAACAAAAAAGAGAGAGTTGGTTATCATGCCCATTACTCTAGAAGCCCTTTCAGGTCAACTCATGTTTTGGAAATATCTCACTCCTTGCAGTTGTCACCTTTGCCTTTTGTCTTGTTTCTTGACAGCACCCCATTGGACCTACTCTTCTGTTTTTTATAAGAAATAAAATAAGATGGAAGCAGTACATAATCAATATGTATGTATGTGTATATAGAATATTTAATTAGCTAGATGGATAGATGAAGAGTGACTAATTAAAAACTCCATATGTCATGCATCTCTAATTAAGATAAATAAGTTATTCATTTGTAAATAATCTCAGTTTATGGGAAATGATAATTTACCATAATTTTATTCAAATATCAAACACCTCCCACATGAAGGCCACGTGCTTAATTGGTATTTGATCTCAGAGAGAGGATTGATTCTGAATAAAGGCATACATATAATTACCGTTTCATTTTTCTTGCTCATATATATTCTTATCAAGCCACTTGTAATTTTTTAATTTCTCAATTTTTTTGAAGAAATCCACTTGTAATTTAATACTAAAAGAAAATGACAAGAAGTTACTCTGCATATATAATACGCAAGCAATGCTTGAGTCACTGCTGATCGATCAAGCCATGCATGCATGCATTTCGCGTTGAGAATTTTTTATTTCTAAAATTTTGAGATGTATTAATGCATTTGACGCACTAATATTTAAAGATTAGTTTAATAACCCATATAATGTATGCATTTGAAATTTCTCGATCCACATAAATTTACTACAAAGTTAGTAAATTCTGAAATTCTAGCCCCCCATGTAACGTTTAGACCTTGCTCGTAAATCACCAAATCCTTTTTAAATTTGAAAGCTAACAAGGCCCCTGGTCCTGATGGGTTTTCTGCAGATTTTTTTAAATCTACTTGGTCTATTGTGGGACAGGAGGTAGTGGCTGCCATTAAAGGTTTCTTTTCTTCTGGTTTATTGCTAAAGGAAGTGATGCTACTATTCTATCTTTAGTGCCTAAGAAGGCTAATCCATCTGCTATGGGAGACTTTAGGCCTATTGCTTGCTGCAATGTTATATATAAATGCATCACAAAGATTCTGTCTAACCGAATGTTGCCTTTTTTGGGTAATTTGGTGAGTATGAATCAATCTGCTTTCATTCCTTTTAGGAGTATTTTTGAGAATGTTTTATTGGCTCAGGAACTTGTGAGGGGTTATCATAAGAAAAAAGGGAATCCTAGATGCACTTTAAAAATAGACATTATGAAAGCATATGATTCTGTGAATTGGGATTTTATGCTTCATTGTCTTCATTGCTTTGGCTTTCCTAATAGGTTTTTGAGCTAGATTAAGGAGTGTATCACATCTCCTAAATTTTTAGTTTGTATTAATGGTACTTTGGTTGGCTATTTTGAAGGTAAAAAGGGGCTGAGGCAGGGTGATCCTATATCTCCTTACTTGTTTGTTCTTGCTATGGAGGTTTTTTCTAGGATTATGGCTGATCACACTAGTGGTAATGGTGGTTTTAAATTTCATCCTAAATGTGTGAGAATGCGGCTTACTCATTTGTGTTTTGCAGATGATCTCTTGATCTTTTCAGAAGCTAGTTTGAGCTCTATAAGAGTTATCAAGGCTGCTCTGCTTGAGTTTGAAAATTTGTCTGGTTTGAAAGCTAACCTTGCAAAAAGTTCATTTTATTGTTCGGGAATTTCAGATAGATTGAAGCATGTTATTTTGGAGGATTTAAGGATGACAGAAGGTCATCTCCCTGTGAGGTACCTTGGAGTTCCTCTCATTTCTTCTAGACTTTCTTCAGCTAATTGTGGAGCTTTACTTAGCAGAATTTCTGGTCAAATAGATTCTTGGCTTTCCAAAAATCTCTCTTATGCAGGCAGGCTCCAGTTGTTATCTTACATTCTTTCTGAGTTTACAAGTGTATTGGATGGGTATTTTCATTCTTCCCAAAAAGATTATTAGAGCTATTGAACAGAAATTCAATAGGTTTCTTTGGAATGGGAAAGATGAAGGTGTAGCTAAGGCTAAGGTTGCTTGGTCTGATATTTGTTTTCCTAAGAATGAGGGAGGTTTGGGGTTGAAAAGACTTGAAGTTTGGAATCAAACATCTATGCTTAGGCATATTTGGAGCATTTTGCTAGGTGCAGTTTACATTTGGGTTGCATGGGTAAGAGAAAATCTTTTGAAGAGAAAGAGTTTTTGGAGTGTAGGCATTTCTCAGAACTGTTCTTGGAGTTGGAGGAAAATCTTGAAGCTGAGAGATATTGCCAAAAGATTCTTAAAGTTTGAAGTTGGGAATGGGGATAATATTCATATGTAGCTGGATTTGTGGCATCCTGCAGGGATATTAATTGAGCAATATGGCTTTAGGGTTGTTTATGATGCTCAAAGTAATATTGAAGCTAAACTGTCTTCTGTCATCTGCAATGGAGATTGGTTTTGGAGACCTGCGAGATCAAAAGCTTTAGTTGACATTCAAGCTAGACTTTCTGAAGTTTGCTTGGGCCAGTTTGATAAGCCTATTTGGCTTGGTTCTAAGAAAGGTGTCTATGTTAGTGCAGAAACTTGGGAAGCTCTTAGAGAGAAGAATGCAGAGGTTATTTGGTGGAAATTGATTTGGTTCCTCCTTGCTATCCTTAAATAGGCCTTTATCTTGTGGCTTGCAATGAAAAATAGGCTTCTTACAGGTGAAAGGTTACTTAAATAGGGTTATAAGGGTGATATTCAATGCTATTTTTGTCATAGTCAAATTGAAACTCGTGATCACATCTTCTTTGAATGCAGTTTTAGTTCTAGAATATGGAAATATTGCATGGTTCGTTGCAGGGTGGATAGGCCTCCTGTTATTTGGGATCATCTTGTGCAGTTAGGATGTAATTGCTGGGGCAATAAATCTCTTAATTGCTTGTTATGTCGGGTGGTTTTTGGTTCTGTGGTTTATAACCTTTGGCGTACCAGAAATGAGATTAAACATGATGGTGTTCCCAAAACTGAAGAGCAATTGTTGAAGCAAGTTTTCTGGGAAGTCAGGTCAAGGATTGTTGTGAAAAGAGGTTTTCCTAGATCTAAGGAAAACCTTTTGTTGTGCTCTTTGTGGAATCTACCTGCTACTATTCTTTGTAATTTTGATTTGTAGGTTGTTTCCCCTGTTTTTTGCTTTGTGAGGGGTTGTTTCCTCTGTTTCCTTTGTAAGGGGTTGTGTCCCTTGACTTTGGAAGGAGTTGTATCTGTGCTGTGGAGTTACTCTATTTTGAGCTTTGGTTTAATGAAATACTTATTCATCTAAAAAAAAATCACCAAATCCTTACAGAAATAAGTCCAGATGATCACTAAATAAATAAAAGGTCTATATATAGTTTGAGGGCAGAGAGGGAGACGAATTGTTGCAGCAGAGAATCAACACTTCAGATACATCTAGAAGTAATAGCGCTCGAATATCTTCACAAAAGAAGCAACAAGCATGACAATAATTGGGCATTAGTTTTGAGGATTATTTTTAAAATATTATCTTTTTTCTTTTTGTACAAATATTTTGATTTGTCTTCGAGTTTTAGGGTTAATTTTGTATTTTTATTTTTATTCATGTATTTTGTTTGAAGAGTACTCAAAACTTAACCTATATAAAGGTATATGGTATGTGTTATTTCTCAATTTAGTTTTGAAACTTCATTGTTTTAAAATTATTCTCTTTGTAAATCTTTTGTGAGGAGCTCACCTTTTATCACGTGGTTGAGGAGATGTTGGGACGCTGTGAGGTGGAGGATCTCGAGCTTATGGCCGTGGTGATGCAAAAAATATGGTTTAGAAGGAACTATGTGGTGTATGGGGGAGAATACTCATTCATCCTAACCAAGAATTCCGAGGAGTAACTAATTCTATTGACGATTTTCGGAGAGTTAATATACAAGCAATAATGGCATTGCCATGGAATTAAAAGCCTCCCATAGGTATGATTAAACTTAATTAACTGGGATGTAGGTGTGGATAAGTGTCATGAGCGGATTGGGATTGGCCTCATAGCATGGGATTTGGAAGGTGAATTTGTGGTTGCACAATGTTTTACAAAGAATATTTTAGTAGAACAAGTTGTGGTGGTAGCTTTGACAGCTCTATATGTCGTGAATTTTGAAAAGGAGGTGAATTTTCTTGATATTATTTTGGAAGAATATGCCCTACAGATTGTCAATGCGGTTAATGTAAAGTGCCAAAACTGAAGCAAATTTGGTCACATTGTGGATGGATTCAAAGTGAGAATGCGTCATTTTTGTTCTTAGAGAATTGATCTTGTAAAACAGGACGTTAACTCAACCGCTCATTAGTTGGCTTAGAGGCTATATGCGTGTCATAGATAGAGTGTGGATTAGAGAAATTCCTACATGTATCAATGATATTGTAAGCAAGTAGAAACTAATCCCTCTTTGATTGCTTGTTTGTTGTCAATAAAGGTTAAAGTCTTCTTTTTTTTTTAAAAAAAAAAAAAAAAATACTATTTTTTATTTTTTTGGAACAATTATTGTATTTTTCTAGCTATCATAATTATTATTTTCTATTCTCTTAAATTTTTTTCATAGTTATATCTGTTTGTCGTCATAAACAGATATAACTACTAGCTAGCTAGGCTCCATTTGGCTTTTTGACATTTTGTAGTGTGCATCAGAGAGAGATTTAAATTAAAACAGGAGTAGTTGCCCTCTCATTTAGAATGACGTTATTTTCAATAATTTTTATTTGAATATAATATATGTATTTAAAACGAATCTAAATATCAATATAATGTCACTCGTCTTTCTTAAATTCAAATTAAACCTTAATTTGGAGTAAACAAAGATTTATTTTGTTGGTAGGCAAGTGAACCATAAAGAATGTCTATAGGGTTGTCTCGGTGGTGTTCCCTCGAAAAAGATAAAATAAAATAAAATCCTTATCCCATCCGAGTGTCTAGAATCTAGTAATTAAGTTCTCTCGGTAGGAATTCATCCTCTAGATCCCAAATTTCTGACCAAAGCAAAATTAGTAATGTGATGAACTTAGAAAGAAAATTTACAGGATTGAAAGATTCCTCAACTGCCAGTAACAAATTTATTAACAATCTACTTTCTTTTGTCCCTGAAAATTTTGAAGCAGCAGACACGAACTACAATATTTTGGTGAAAAATCATACCAATTAGATACTAAAGAAGCAGGAAAATAAAATATCTAATAAGGCAACAAATGAAAACTTTCTTCTTCTTTTGTGTGTCATTTTTTCTCGGTCTCTCTATCTCTCGGCCTATAAAATCCTCATCTGGGACAGCTGCTCGTCTAATGATGCATATAATTTAAAGGAAGTGAATACTTGTTGATCGTTGTCTTGTCCCATACTAGATGCCCTTTGAGGTCAACCCATTTTTTTAAAATATCTCAGTCCTTACAACTGTCACCTTTGCCTTTTGTCTTCTTTCTTGAGGCTCTATGCACGACAGCGCCACCTTGGACCTTTTCTTCTTTTGCAAGAAATAAACTCAGATAGAAAACATATGATGATCATCGGTACAAAAATAGTATGGTATGTGTACGTATGTGCATGTGTAGAATATTTAAGTAGATGAATATACAGATGAAGAATTACTAAAAAACTGTCATCTCTAATTAAGATAATTAAATATCTACTAAAAAAATAACTTATACCGATGTTTATTTGCTGACGCTTATATTTTTATATCGACGCTTGTTTTGTTGTTAACATTTTTTTTTTTTTTTTTGGCTCATCGTACATACACGCCGGGAAAACATGTGCCGGGATAAGTATATTTTTAGTAGACATACGTCATTCATTTACATATAATCTGATCAGTTTGTAGGAAATGATAATTTACCATGGTTTTGTTCAAATATCAAACACCTCCCACATGAAGGCCACTCGCTGGTATTTGATTCAGAGAGAGAGAGAGAGAACTAATTCTGAGTTTATTTTTCTTTCTCATCTGCTTATCAAGTTTTGTTCCAAGAAATTAAGAATTGAAAATTGACCAAAGATAGAGTAGCCAGTTGTAATTTGAGACTAACACTTCGTTTGTTTCGACACAAAAATAATTTTTGGGAAAATGTTATTTTTCTCATATGTGTGAAATTCTCATTTCACTTTTTATACGTGCATATGGTTTTACTATATCAAAACATCCACTCTGGATTAAGAATAATCTCTTTCACAAACAAATCAAATCACTATTATGATCCTCTTCACATGGAAACTATACATCCACATAGCCATTAATATGATCTGCATAGCAAATCACACCTTATTGACATCAAGGCTATCATATTGGAAGAATGCAACCAAACCACATCTTTTTGAAAGAAGGGCTCTAACCTCTCTCTAGAATTTTTTTTTTGAAAACCATTTTTTTATTATTTATTTATTTATTATTTTTTTTTTATTTTTGTCATCTCCTTAGTGAGACTAACCACCTCCTTGGTGAGGTTTTCTTGTTTTGGTTGTTTTTTTCCGTAGTTTGTTGTTGTGCTCTCCAACCAGACTAGGAGCACCGGCCTCCTCCACCCTCTCTGTTCAACCTTCATTTTGCTGTCATCCATTTACCACTGTGCTGCGCCGCTTGCCTTCTCCTCGAAACTAGTTGGGCTTTTAGATCTAGTTTTGAAATTTTTTCAAAACTAGATCTAGTCTCTTCGATTAGTTTTCCCCCTTCATGCGCCAATCCACCACCACCCTTGGCCTCTCAGCTTCCCAATGCTGCCTCCATCAGCCTGATCTGAACACCACGCACCCGCGCGTAGATCCCACACACCTGCGCGTGGATCTCACTTTCCGACGTGTCTTTCTCACGTGCCGACCAATGTGCCCCTATTGTTGCTAGTATTTGCTGGTCTTTTTGTTGCTTTCATTTTGTATTTCTTATGTATTTTCGTAAGTTTTTTTATTGGTTAGATCCATTAAATTATTGCGTTGGTACCTTTCTCTTCTATAGTCCTGGTTTTGGACTATAACAATGCATGCTTCTACCGCTTCAACCTCCTTCCGATGGTTGTCGTTGTTCACAAGTGAGGGTTCAGATAGGCTCGCCTTAATTTGTGCCCATTTTGCTTCTGTAACCGCATTATGTGGCCCTTTGAGAGGGCCGGGTCATTTGTTTGACCAATTTCTTATCCTATGTAATTATTTTCCCACTATTTTAATTTGTTTTAGGTTTAGTGTTGGGGTGCCTACCTTTTGGATTAGAAGTAGAAAGGATCCTTCTTACTCAATTAAAAAATAAAAAGTGTCTACCATATTGGATAAGAACTCTCCCATAAAAAGGTTATACACCCAAACCATACACATTTTGGCCTCTCACGTACGTTTTTTGTTCAGTTTTTTTATAGAACTTTTACTAGCTAAAGCATTGGAGTACTGTCCCTAGTCCTCCTAGGATTGGCAGACATCCGGTGATCATTATTTTCTTTGTTTTAGAGGTGATTTATCGCCAATCTAACTGTCCAAAAATATGCTTCAACAATTAAGTATTGATAGAATAAAACCATAATAATTTAATTTAAAACTAATTTAATAGAATAAAATATAGTTGATGAAATGTCTTAATAATTTTAGAAAATATTGGTTCAAAGCATGTATTAATTATTTTCCTTATTATTTATTTATTTGTCTTTTTTTTTTTTTCCTTCATCATAGCGGCCCTTGAGACTACATACGTTGTCACAAGCAGCAGGTGGCCAACTTTAGGGCAAATTTATCTGTTTCGTTTTTATTTATCCATATATAATTTATCCCTTTGTGACTTTGACCACAAACATCTACGCCAGAACACACCCTCTGTACAAATTATAATCCTTCCCCCAAACCTAGTATAGCTTACGTATCCTCAAAAAAAAAAATATATATATATATATAGCTGATCGACGTACGCACCCCCTTCTCGATTATTATTAATATTATCAGGCAAGCGAAGAAGTTTGAATATTAAAGTCTCTGGCATGTCTTCTTCATTAGATATAAATTTGAGTTAATTATTTGAAATTACTTTCATTTCTTATAAATATTATTACTAATCAAATTCCTTTTGGAAACCGTGAAACAAAAAAAAAAAAAAAAAAAGATGTGGATTTTTGGGTTGCATGCATGCAGTTATTTTATTCAGGGAGCTAGCTTAGTTTTAATTTCATCATGTGAAGGATTTCACATGATGAAATTAATGCTTAGACACAGAAATTTCTACTTTTTTGTACGGAAAAAGGACAAAAAGAACCAGAAAATAGTCGAAAGAAAAATAGCTTTTCTATATTTTCTTAGTTTCAGTACATATATTTCAGTATTTCACCTGAAACCTAGTGATCTAGATGAAATTTAGCAGGATCTTCTTTTGTTAGTGATAAGAAACAAAGGTTCAGTGAGGCCTTGTGTAAAGGTACATACTTTAGCGACGTCGGCTGCAATGTAAACCTTTCATATTTTCGATTTTATGTTGTATATTATATATTTAACTTTTATATTATACTATTTATAGGGTACTTAATTAGATTGAGCTAGAGTTTTAATAATCATTTTATTTTAACGGCAATATATATATATATAGAGAGAGAGAAGAGAAATATGGGACTTTATATATATTTTTCCTTTACTTCTCATTAGATTTCAGGAATTTTATCGATAAGGCTTTTAGTACTTTTATTTGTCAGGCTAATATTACTATGTTACTATATATACATAGATTTATATTGTGAACACTGCTGTTCCCTCAGGATCGTACTCCCAGAACTCCGTTGGGACATTGGCAGGATTCGGTCGAGACATTGTCGGGACCTAGACAGATCCAGTCTAGGACCAAAACAGAACTTGGCTAGGACACCTCTAGGACCCAATCGATACTTGGATAGAACCCTGTCGAGACCCAATCAGGACATAGACAGAACCTAAGAGGACATTATCGTAATTTGAAGTTTAATATGATTGAATGCAAATATATATATTAAAATCACAATTTTTTCGATGAATTCAATGAATTCATTTTTTCAAAAAATGTTTTATGTTGAAAATATTTTTCAAATAAAACATTTTACGTCAAAACAAATGGAACCTTAAAAGAATTCGCCGCAAGAAATCTAAACATAAGCATACAAGGCCGGCAGGCTGCTGCACAAGCTAGTTCGCTCATCATTGGCTGACATTAAGAGCAGAGTCAGTAGCTCAAAGGGGGAACAAGATTATTTCTAATTCAAAAAAACTGGAGAGTATCCAATAAGTTATACTTTTGGAGTGTTTTTGTCTTTTCACTTTTTAATGGGATAAAAATACTATTCCACTATAACTAACTGGATATTCTCCAATTCAAATAAACTGGAGAGGATCCTAATTCGCAAAAGGGGGCGTCCTCCCTCTCCTGCTGGTAGCCCAAAAATGTTATTTAACGTAGGTTTTAATGGTTTGTTGTCCTAGTGGATGAGAAAAACCCTCTCTTCTCTCCCCTAATAACAGCCCAAATGAGAGTGCTTGGGGAGGAAGGCAAACGTACTGGTTTCCCTCTTCCTCCCTATACCACCCCCCTTATGGTTAGTCTTTTCTTTCTCACGAGTTTCTCTCTTCAGGAAGAAACTCTTTTCTCTCTAGAGCTTCTCTAGATCTATCCATCGTCATGGACAATTTACCCTCGACCCTCACGAAACAACTACTGCATCATCCACCCCTTTCCGGCCGCTCCTCCCCCATCGTGGATCGTCTCCTCCAACACTTCACCGGCCGGATCTATGAAGTTATGAATATCAACTTTTTCAAAGCCCGATAAACTCTTCCCCATAAGCCACTAGCCGAAACGCACCCCTCCTCCTACATCACCGGCGCTCCAGCTACCTGGCACTGCGTTCTGTGCCCCATTCCCACCTCCACGCTCCTGCGTGTGGATCTTACTCGCTGGCGCGTGGGTCCCACACGCCGTGTAGTTCACCATCGACAACCTCCTCCAGTGCAGCCGCTGTTTTTTGAGTTTATTTTTATGTAACTTTCTATACTTTTCGGTTGTTGTGTTGCTTATTGGTTAACTCGATCCAGTTGGGCTTCAGACTCTTTGTCTATGAAGTGGATCTTTTTTTCTTTTTGGTTTTTCAAAATCTATTTCCACCGATACTTTTGATCTAAATATCCATTGCTTCTTAGGAAACCTGTTTAGATGTTCGATAGATGTATTCGTACTTATTCATCAGATTGCGCTACGACAAAGGTTTTCTCAGGCTGCATTCGCAGAAATTATCTACTCTCACCTGCTTAGAGGTGCCATTGGTCTGTTTGGATTGGGTTAATCTGTTTAAGCTTGTTTTTAACTTTACGTCTAAGCTCTTATTAGCTTCCTGTCTGTCCTATAATCTGTTTCTGTTTTAATGGATGCCGGTTTGTTACAAAAATAAAAAATAATGGTTTGTTGTCCTCTTGCCCACCCTAAAAACGAAAAGCTTTCTGTACATTTAATGTATGTCACTTTTTTCTCTTTTTTTTTTTTTTGTTAGATGAGATGAGAACAGAAGGATTACTGATATAAACGTACAACCAAGTGCAGAGGGTTCAACTAGAAAGAAAAACATTCAACTCCGAGTATAGAGAAAACACTAGTAATGGACTGAAATAGTAAAAATACATGAAAACCTAAACAAAAACAGATATAAGCAAAACAAAAGGGTACAAAGTCCTTAGCAACATTTCACATTAAGTCTTAACTATAGTCTATAGGAGATCGTTGCGATGGCGAAAGTGAGAGGGAAAGCTGCGAGTAGAACTGGTTGTAGCAGAAAAAACACATTTTTGTTTTGGTTTCAGACTGTAAGAATTCAATATATATTAAATGCTAATTAACAATATAATTAGCAGCGGAAATAATTTAATATATATATATATATATATGTACCTCCAGCCATTGCTTTGCCCAAGCAGCTTGAAGAACAGCTCCACAGCAACCAAACTAAAAAACTAAAAATATTGAGAGGTTCTTCTGACCTATGCCTCCCAGTGAGTGCCAATTGATGGAATACACAGGCCTTATTTATAGGTAGGTCAGGGGACCCTCAATTAGAGCTGTTATCTTAATTATTCCTCCCATCAAGGAATAAAAATCAAATCAATACAGCTAATTGATTCCACAAAATAAAATCGTAATAAAATCAAATACTTGTTCCACAAGAATTAAATCGATAATTTAATTCGAATATTTGATTTTACACAATAAACTTTAATTGGAATAAATTATGAACACCGTAATTATATATATTTTATAATTACAATAATATATCTTGAAATAAGGGACATACTTTATATGGAATTTCTTACATTCTCCCACTTGGCCCTTATGACACATAAATTCCTTATGGTGTTCAGTTCTATGATATGGCCAATACTTTATTTATTCCAATCATTCATGAAATCCTCCCACTCATTCAAGGAATACCACACACGAATCATGGCGGTAAAGCTTTTATATGATAAGCTGTCCCTTCCATGTATCACGATGTGCAATACCTCTCTAAATGAGTACTTTATGGATAATGTACTTTATGAATGAACTTCCTATAAGTCATTCGGATCCAACTTTAATTTTATCCCCACGGATAAGAATGATATATATGCGCACAAAAATCTTTATAACATAACCTTTATGTCTATAGACCAATTAAAGAGAAACTAAGCACAAATGAATTAATGAATCTCATATATTCCACATGACTTTATACTTTCTTTACCGGTAAACCTTTAGTCATGGGATCCGCAATCATTAATTCAATACTTATATGCTTAATAGACACTTATTGTCACTTAATGTTCTCTTTCATAGTGATACTTTATGTCGATATACATACTTCTGCTTCTACTCAGTTTATTCTTAGAAAAATAACTGTAGTAGAATTAACTCAGAAGATCTTTATGGGTCTAACTATAAAATCGACCATTTTGAGACCTTAACAAAAATGTCTCAAGCATAATGCCTGTGTAATTAATTCACAGCATGTAATGACTTTGCTTTCATGGTAGATGTAGCAACTGTAGTTTGCTTACTGCATCTTCAGACACACATATATCTTGAAGTTGATTCTCTACTATTTACACATTTAGCAAAAATCAAACCTGAATAAACACCACCAAATGGTAAGTGCATTTTTAGGTTGAACTGTAGCTCTTGGTTCATTGCATATTTCATAATACTATATTGACCCAATAATCCAACTGATGTCAGGTCTAATGTAGACCTGTGCATACATATGGAATATCTGCCTTTGTTCCAATACATTTTGGGATATTTTCCCCTTTAATAATAGGTGCTACTGAAAATTCATAGTTCTTCATTCTGAATTTCTCCTAAAACTTTAGTGAGAGGAACTTTATGTAGCAAACCTAAATTAGTGCTTGCAAGCAAAATATTATCTATACATAGGACTAAAAGAAATGTAATTTTACTCCCACGGACCTTAAGGTATATACAATGATTAACAAGGTTCTCAATAAACCCATGTGAGGTAACAACCTTGTATTATATACCACTAGTGAGAGGCCTATCTTAGTCTATTAATAGATATCCTTAATTTGCAAGCTTTCTGACTGTTATTAATAAAACCCCTTAAGTTGGCTTATGTACACCTCCTCCTTAAGATCCTTATTCAAGAAAATTGTTTTTCACATCCTTTTGATATAGCTCTAAAACAAAATGAGCTACTCATACCATGATAATCAATGCCTTCCTTTTGAGTAAGATCATTGGCTACAAGTCTAACTTTATATCGTTCAACATTACCCGGAAGCATCCTTTTAGGTTTTATAAACCCATTTGCAGCCTATGGCTACAACTCCCTTTGATAAGTCAACAAGATTGCAGACTTGAATTTTAGCCAAAGATTTCATCTCCTCCTTCATGGCATTGAAACACAATGTGAAGTTATCTCCACCCAAAAGATGTGAAAACAAATTTTGGATCGTTCTTAGGTCCGACATAAAAATCAGACTCCTAGAAGTATACAACATAATCACTAGAGATTGTTGGTCGCCTTATTTTAGAAAATCTTCTTAATCCTACTTCATTTACTTTTGACAAAGTCTGAGTAGGTTCATTCTGAACTTGTTCCTTATGAGTTGACTGTTCTGAAACCGATTATGCTTAAAGATAATCAATTTGATTTTTCTTAAGCACAATCAAACACCCTTCATGTGAAGGGCTTCAGTCAACTCTTGTGCTTCCTCTAATTCAATCCCTTGAGGATAAGCACTCCCACTAAGTTCGATGTCCTCTAGAAATTTTGAATATTAGACTCAACAATTCTAGGACTAAATGAAGAACAGAAAGCCTAAACCCCTTGGAGTTCTTGTATAACCTATAAAATTCCGCTAGTTGTCTTTGAAGCTAATTACCTTAGGTGTGGATTATAAATCCTCACTATAGCAAGACAACGCCATATGTGTAAACAATTTGAACTTGGTTCCATTCATTCCTTAATTTAGGTGTCTTATGGACAACTCTGAATGGAATCGAGTTAAATGTATACACAGCAGTTTTCAAGGCTTCACTCCATTAGGAGAATAGAACATTACCTTTTATATCCCCTTTTCGTGTACCTACCATAATACTATCTGCCTCTATCAGATCTTATGATCTTGATTTTGTTTTGTTTTGTTTCTCTATTTCTACCTTATAGGTACTGAAAGCATTTAATGCCCAAACCTTATGATTTAGAAGATAGAGATACATAAACCTTATATGGTTATTACCGAAAGAGATAAGACATCTCTAACCATTTAGGCAAGAAGTATGGAAAATGTTACACTTGTACATGATTTCAAGAATTTCAAAAATCCTTTTGTTGGCACCTTTAGTGGTATAGTTGGTCTGCTTTTCCTTAATGCAGTCCACATAAATACCAAAGATAGTAAATTTCAAGAGTCGCAAAAACTCTATCATTTATCGACCTTTTATTATTTATAGAGATATATTCCAATCTCCAATGCCATAACATAGAGGATTTTCTCATTCATAAGACTCTGCTTTATGTCAAGATTTATATGCAGGGATTAATTTTTCAAAAATTGGGATCTAGATCAATTTTTAATATTCCACCCAAAAATTTTAATAATGTTCAAACTTGATTTTAACAAACTAAAATAGAAATTAAATTTCTAAAACAATTGTGGAATATATAAAAACATTATTAAGGTCAAAATAACATAACTGAATTTTTAAAATTAATCTATAGATCCCAACATCCTCCAATTGTAAACAAATATTATTTTGAAAACCCTGCATTATGTTGACAGTGTGGACCGCTAAACCAAATTCAATCCACATAGTCCTTAAGAGAGTCAATAAAAGAGATTCATGACACACTAAGTGTATGAGATTACCTTTATTTCAAGTCATTTATGATACTTTATGCAATCATTCTTTATATGCCCATAATTTTCCTTAGTGTAAGAGAAACAAGTATCTTAATTGCCATAACACTTTGTTGGCACCGTGTTCCCATTCATCAATTATTGGACATAATTGCCTATAAAGGTCTTTCCCTTAACATGAGTAACTTTCTGGATTCTCATGTCTTAATCTCTCATCTTCTTGAACACACATGATCGAAGTTCCTTAATTGATCGATTATCCTTATGTGTGCCACAAGATATTTGAAAAATATCATATTTAGATGAGAGAATAAAATTGACCATAATGACTCAAAAATCAACCTTTAGGGACTTTATAATGAGTGTTATGTCCTTCATTTCCATAATGTGCTCAAGCACATTTTGAAACTATAAAGGTTTTACTTTAAAACTTTTCTATTAGGTGCAGGCCAAAGCCTTATTGGAACTCACTAAATGTTCCTCAATGACCTTTCTTTAGCCCTAAAACATTAAGGAATAAAACCTAATGCTTTCTTTGATATGAGATTTCATGAATGTTGAAACTTAGCGATTTAAATCACTACAATCGTTTATGTTTAATAATCTCATGTGGCGTACTTAATTCGTGGGAGAAGGTGATTCGTCCACACGAAACGCCAATCGGTCTCCAAACACCCCAAAGTGAAAAGCACATTTTTCTTTTGATCGGAAAAATTACCACTAGGAACATAAAATACTAATAATTAAAGCAGAGGAATACATCCAAGAACCAAGGAAAAATTATATACTTTAATGCTATGAAATAACCTTATTTAAATTAACCAATGTTAATTTAATAGTAAATTTCAACCTACACAGGCAAAGGTGCATCACGCATGAAATTTACTCTTTATTAATAAGACTAATAAATTTAGCATTAATAAATAAAATTTTCCGCACACAATGTGGCCTAAGAGAAATTTTATTTTCAATGTTAAATTTACTATCTTATTCTAATTAACTCATAAAAATAAAACGTCCTGTGGGGATTGGCAAATTAAATTTATGAATTAATTACAACACGATGTTAATTTTCTTTATGAAGTTCATATATATAATCTTGATGCAATTATCATTATAAAATCGGGATGCTGTGGCTCTCCCAAAATTATTTTGATAATTACGACTTCATTAACATCGAATTTATTTAAATTAACCAATGTTAATTTAATAGTAAATTTCAACCTACCTGTGGGCAAAGGTTGCATCACGCATGAAATTTACTCTTTAATAGGACTAATAAATTTTAACATTAATAAATAAAATTCTCCGTACCTGTGGGCCTAAGAGAAATTTTATTTTAAAGTTAAATTTATTATCTTATTCTAATTAAATCATAAAAATAATAACGTCCCTGTGGGGATTAGTAATTAAATTTATGAATTAATTACAAAAGGATGTTAATTTTTTTTTTTTCCTTATGAAGTTCACATATATGATCTTGATGCAATTATCATTATAAATGGCTCTCCCAAAATTATTATGATAATCACTACTTCATTAACATCCAATAACTGTATAGATGCCACAAATAAAGTTCCCAAGAATAAAAGACAAAACCATCATGTTAGTGGGTAAACAGTATTTTTCCAAAGTACAACCGGATAGTGTCCCAGATAAGTGAGGCGCTGCAACGGCACACTTAAGTCCCAAGACTTACCTTGCCAGAGCTTTCCGATTGCAATTTTGGATAGTACCATAAACATTCACTAACACATGAGGCTTAGTTAATTATTCTCAGGTCCAGGCATCGAACAATTTATATTTAAACAATTAAAAGAATAAATATATCCTTAAGTTCATGCATTAAAGAAACAATAATTTAATACTGAACAATTTAAATCATAAGATGAATAAAAATGCAACATAAAAGCATAATAATCTGAATAGCCTAATGGTCTTGAAGTGACCTTAGGCCCTTTATACCTTAAGAACCTAAGTTCTAAACCTAATAAGCCCAAAACTTGTTTCTCCCCCCTTTTATTATTATTATTATTATTTTTTTAAACTGAATGGGTTATCGGGTTGGGCTTCCTTATTGGGTCAGCCTTTGGTTTCTGTATTGGGTTGGCCCAATCGGGTTAGCCCACTTAATAAACCTTTTTTTTTTTTTTTTTTTTAAATCCGGATGGGCCACTTCAAATGGATTGGGCTTTTGGGTTAGCCCACTTAATGACCCAAGACACTGACCCGGTTCCTATATGGGTTTGAAAACCCTACCCGGAAAACTTAATCTCAACCCGGAAATCCTAACCCTAGCGCGCCGCCGCGCTCTTAGTATCGCCGACCACGCAGGGCCGCCGCCCAAAATGGTCATCTGAGATCGGCAACCACCAGAGTGGGCCGTCTCATCCAACCAACGAGCCACCGCTGTTGTTCTTTCACAGGCGTCCATGATGGGCTGCTGCTTGCTTCATGCGGCAGCCGTGCAAGGCCACTGCACAGCAACCCCATACGACGTAGACCGGCAGGAAACGTAGCGCCGTTCAACTCCCTTAATGCGCCGCTCCTTCATGCGCCGGCCACCAGGACCGGCGCTCGACGGACGGCAATGAGACGACCGTCGGCGGGAGCCGGCTCTCATTACCTGCAGCAGCCCGTGCTGGCTGCCGTTGCTGAGCCTCGGCGTCCTCATCGAACGCCAAGACTCACTTTATGCGCCAACGCCGCTGCTGTGGGAAACCGGTAAGTTCGGTTCCGGTGGGCGGTGGATATTCTTTTGGCTGGCTTCTCTTTCGGCTATCTCCACGTTTTGTTCCAAGTTTCACAGAAACAAGAGAGGGGGCAATTTGGTCATAAACAAAATAGTAAGTGGTTATGGCCTTTCATTTAATTTCAATAGAAATAAAACAAAACAAAATATATATCAACATGGCCGTGGGTTCCATACTTTATGCTCCTCACCATATTTTTGTTTCAATAATCAATAAACAAAATAAAATATTGTTGAAACAAAATTATAATTTTATAGCAGACATATCTCAAAAATTAAACTGAGCAAATATGGCATAGAGGAGGCTCTGATACCACATGTAAGAATTCAATATATATTAAATGCTAATTAACAATATAATTAGCAGCGGAAATAATTTAATATATATATATATATGTACCTCTAGCCATTGCTTTGCCCAAGCAGCTTGAAGAACAGCTCCACAGCAACCAAACTAAAAAACTAAAAATATTGAGAGGTTCTTCTGACTTATGCCTCCCAGTGAGTGCCAATTGATGGAATACACAGGCCTTATTTATAGGTAGGTCAGGGGACCCTCAATTAGAGCTGTTATCTTAATTATTCCTCCCATCAAGGAATAAAAATCAAATCAATACAGCTAATTGATTCCACAAAATAAAATCTGTAATAAAATCAAATACTTGTTCCACAAGAATTAAATCAGTAATTTAATTCAGAATATTTGATTTTACACAATAAACTTTAATTGGAATAAATTACTGAACACCGTAATTATATATATTTTATAATTACAATAATATATGCGAAATAAGGGACATACTTTATATGGAATTTCTTACACAGACTAGATTCCAAAGGAGTTGAAAATACCAAAAAACTCCTAGCATGAGTGATGACGGCATAGTCAAGACGCATGAACGTAAAAAGTCTCTCATTAATCCTTCCCGAACCCCAAAAAAAAAAAAAAAATTTCCCTTGCGAGATCAATAAGACAAAAACACCAAGATCAGTGTATATAAAGATCTGGATCTGCTTCTTGAACCCCTTAAACGTAAAAGGAGAACACCACGATTGGTGATTGAGGTTTGAAAGGGCTAGAGGTGTTAGAGGTTTGCTAGCAAAATAGCAAAAAAGAGGACAGTGTGTGGTAGCTCGAGTGGCAGTGAGAAAACCGACGACGGGTGGAGGTGGGACATGTGGGTGGGCAAATATAAGGATGAGCGGTAGATCTAACTCCTAGGATAACAAAAGGCAAATACTAGAGAAAAAAAAAAAAAAATTGGTAAAGAGATGCAGAGGGATTGTTAGAGAGGGGAGAACAAAGAGTGTAGGGATCGAGGATAGGAAAACTCTTCTCTCCTGTTTGAGAAAGATGCCAAGAGAGTTAAACAAAAATAAGTTAATATACATATTAGGACACTATTTTTGCCTAAAAGCCTAAGCAAATAAGCTTTAGTCCACTTAAGTATATTAATTACTTATTGATCTCTTTATAATTTATTAATGTGGGACACAAACCTTACAAGTGCACTCACAACAAAACTCTCTTTAACCTGTAAGTCTCTTCCATATTGACCCAACTTCCCCTTGTGTGTAAGTTATTTACACAAAAGTGTCATGCGTACTATAAGAACAAAGCCAAACTCTTTTACCATAGTGAAATCAAACGCGCCAAACTAAAACACTCATCTCATTAGCAAAAGCTAACCATGACTTTAATATCAATTGTTAAGAAGAGAAACACTTATAAAATTTACCAAAAGTACGGTAATTTACATATTAAAACACTACTTCTACTCCAAAAGCCTAAACTTTTTTTTTTTTTTTTTTGAAATGCCAAAAATAATGGGCTTAAGTCCAACAATATACATTAATTGTTCTCGTTCTTAGACTTTATCAATATGAGATACAAACCTTACAAATTCACTCACAACTCACAAGCAACAAGATTTTTGGGGAAAATGCACTCTACCCTCTTGAAATTTGACCCCATTTACAATTTGAAACCCAATGTTTAAAAATTTGCAATGTACCCTCACAAAGATACAAAATTTTACAATTCGACCACTCCGTTCCCCAATTCCGTCTTCTCATACGAAAAGTCAAACACGTGCCACAAACGTGATAATTTTTTTTGAAATCTTCCCATACTGCCCATAATTTTTAAAATGAAAAAAAAAAATTAAAAAAAAAAACTTCGGGTGGCTATGGGGGGGGGGGGGAGGGGGGTTAGGGCTCGGCACCCCCATGGCCCAAGGGGCCAAATGGGAGTGGCTAAAACCACCCCCATTGGGTTTGGGGTGGTTTCGGCCACCCTTATTGGGGCCCTTGTGGGTGGCTGAACTACTCCCATGAGCCGATCCACCCTCAATCCGGCCATTTAGGGATGGCTCGGCCAACCCCTTGGCTATATGGGAGTGGCCAAGTGATGCAGCGTGACTTACTAAACTGCAAAGAAGACTAAAAATAAAGAACAGATAATTATTTCTAGATCTATACGATCAAACGATTTAAGAAATCTTCTCTAAACACTAGATACTCTCTAGGGTTTGAAGGAAAATAATGAAAAAACTCAACTCTGAATAATCTTATTGAACAAAACTAAAATAAATAATATATATATATATATATATATATATATATATATATATGATACAAAAACTGGAAAATAACATAGGCGTCCGGACGGTTGCAGACGAACTTGCAGATGATGCTCGTCAATCTAGATCATTCTCCCTAGGTTGAAGAGAATTCATCCTCTAATTTGGACGGTTCTTTCCTCGATCCTTCTGGTGCCCCGCCAACTTGTTCGATTCTCCATTCCTCAAGATCAAGACAATGCAACACCCCACAACAAACGTTATATTCTTAATCATCAGTAGATTATGATGATTATTTTGAGGGTCCCACATGCCACCTTGCAATACGTCACGCTTCCTGTGCTTCCCATGTAACTTTTCCCTTCTACATGCCATGAAAATACTCAATAATGGATTAGTCATTGTCTCCCTTGTGAACACGTAATTTTCCTTATCTGCATAAAACTCATCGCAATCATTGTTATGAGAATTTGTCAAAATATTCTCTACACCAAGGAAATCAACACAACTTACTTTTTCATCATTTAAATTTGGCACTCTACCTAGAAGGTCTTCATCATTCTCATAATAACCTACAATACCATCCATCGGTCCGTCCTCTTTCAATGGGTCATCTTCTTCGGGGTAGAGTTCACCGAACAGGGGTGAAAACCAATCTGCTACGTGCTCTCCATTTAGGTCGGATGGCATGGGTCTTTCCTTAGGATCTTCATCATTGATATCGTCATCATAGGTTGGTGGAGAATCCCAATCCATGAATCCTTTTGAAGGATCTTCAACATCTTCATGCTTGAACTCCTCATTAATGAACTCAGACTCCTGGAACTCCTCATCAACAGATTCACGTTCCTCCTCCATATAATATGGATTTGGTAGATGGGGTTAAGGATTGTGAATAAAGGTCAAGTTGGCCTATTGCAAAATCCTCGCCTCAATCCATCTCTTCCTTTGTTGAGATCGCGCCTTACTTCGGATAACCACATTGTCCCTATCCACCAAACGTGGAGTTGCTTGCCGGCGACGAATGTTAGGACCGCCCATATTGTCCAATTGGTTAGTGAGGGTCTCTATCTGTCCACTCAGGGCCAACATATGCTCCTCCCTACGTTGCCAATTAATCACCAATTAATTCCTCCTATTCACTGCCGCTCTAGACACCTTCTTTTTGTCAAAACTTTCAATCTTTTCTTTAACAGGGGACTCTTTAGGCTGCAAACAACCTTGGAAGTCCAGGGTGTCGAGCTTGATGCTTGGTTCCTGTGGAATAGCATGAGCTTGTGCCGTATGAAATTTTCTTTACACTCTACACCTTGTAAAAGGATTGATAGGTTCATTCTCAACGATAACTTTGCCTTTCGCCTCCATGTACCACTGTTTTGGTTGGCGAGGACGACCACTCAGACCATCATCCATGTATCGCAAACGAATCGTTGGTTGCTCCTTATGTGCTGCCTTCATGTGCACGTCCAATTCGTTCATATTTGCTCAACGGTTGCCCATTCGAATTTATGGAAAGTAACTTGGGCTCTGATACCAACTGATGCAGTGCGACTTTGTGGGCTGCAAATATGACCAGGAATAAAGAACGGATAGGTATTTCTAGATCTTGATACTATCAAAGGATCTAAGAAATCTTCTCTAAACGTTAGATACTTTCTAGGATTTGAAGGAAAATCATGAAGAAACTCAACCATGAGTAATTTTATTGAACAAAACTCAAATAATATCAAAAGATGCTTTCTAGGGTCTGTAAAACATGTATATATAGGTCCTAAAACCCTAAACCTAATAATAATATGAAACTAAGTTGAACTATAATTCTATGATGCTTGTTCAACGAAACAAAACACTGTCCAGATGGTCACTGAAATTAAAGACAAAAACTAGAAAATAACGTACGCATCTGAATGGTCTCCTGTCAAGGACTTCAGACGAGGCTCTCGAGTTTAGGCTAGTCTGGATGGTTGCAGACGAACTTGCAGATGAGGCTCATCAATCTACATCGCCAAGCCACTTCCAATCGGTTTGGGGGTGGTTTCGGCCACCCCCAATTGGCCCTTTGGGGGTGGCCGAACCACCCCCATGGGCCATGGGGGTGGCTCACCACCCCTATTCCGGCCATTTGGGAGTGGCTCAGCCACCCCTTTGGCCATATGGGGGTGGCCGAACCACCCCCATGGGCCGTGGGGGTGGCTCGCCAACCCCAATCTGACCAAATGAGGGTGGCCAGGGGGTGGCTACGACCAGTCCCACAAATAGAGCACTCTCCTCCATATTACATTTGTTGGGAAAAACTCAGCAACGTTGAAGAAGTCTGAACCCTGTGATAAGCGCCGAATGTTGTACATTCAAGCCCCTTAATTTGAATATGTTAATTCCTTAGTGTTGTTATTAGTTTGATTTTATTTTGTTTTTGTGTTTTCAGGTTATAAATAAAGATGCAATTAATTCCATTGATTTTGGGCTTAAAAGCACACTTTGAGATGATTAAGCTTAGCCAATCATAACAGAGGACTTATATGTTGTGGTTAAGTTTAATCAAATAAAGGAAGTGATTAATTCGGAATTTCTCAAATTGGAGTCAAAATCAGATTGGATTCAAATTTGGGTTCTGCATACGTTTGGGTTCTGCATACGTCTCGGTATTTTAGCCATAACTTTCAGCTCAAATATCCGATTGAGGTGATTTGAAGAGGCATTAGAAATATAACTCAAATTTCTACAAATCATTGTGAAATAGTATTTTCCTAATTCGGAACACTGCAATGCCAAAATCGCCCCGCAAGATAGGAACATAATGCTGGGCGAATCCTATTCCGATTTGGACTTAGGTTTTCTTTATCCTAATTGGACTTGGACTTAAATCTCCGAAATTTTTAGGATTACTAGGGCTTCTAGGACTCTCCTAAGCCCTATTAATAGGCCTCTAAGCATTGAGAAAAGGGACACACCGCTTCCTAGAGCTAAAAATCAGAAATTTGTCTTTGAAGCTTAGAAGATTATAAGCGGCTAAACCCCTTCATGGGGTGTTGATGTAACCCTATCCAAGCACAATGGTTTGATTGTATTTAATTTATAGATTTTCAATTTATGCATGTTGATTGTATAACTATGAGAATTGCTACATTTTGATTCTGTTCTTAATTATTAAATGCAATTGTTCTTAAATTCCAAAATCAATATTTGTGAAATTCTTCTCTTGTCTTAGAAAGTATTTTACTTTTGTTGATCTCAAATCATTCTTGTTTTTTGTGATTATGAGGATGATGGTTATACAATGGGTTTAATTGACATATGATCAATAGGATTTGATAGGCCATGCCTAGGGAAGACGGATTGTACTATATCTTAGTTTAGTGTAATTGAGGTAGAGAATCCGTGCCAACCGAAGATGGGTTACACTTATTCATTGATTGTATGTATCCTGTTAAATTATTTGATAATTTATAACTAAGGAAGACGGGTTGTACTACACTTTAGTGGTTAGGTGGACGATCCGTGCCAACCAAAGATAGATTATGCTTATTCTTTAATAAGGTAATTTCTTGTTTATTTATAGCATGCATAGAATGAATTTTTTGGATTAATTATGATTAGTCATTGTTGTGCGGATAGAGGTGAAGTCAATATCCTACTCTCTCTCTCTCTCATATATTTACTTTTTTTAATTCTGTTTATTTTATGCACTTTAAATTCACATAAACAAATCTTTCTCTTTTGAATTAAGTTAATTTTAATCTTTCAAATTTTGATAATAAAACACCTGCAGTCCTTGAGGTTCGACACCCTTAATATAGCCCTATCCTACGAGATTCGTCCTATTGCGAGTGGTAATTTTATAATTGATATTTTTTGTCACAAAAATACCACATCACCCCCACTACACTCTTCTGCAACGTCATGATACTTGCTCCCCACACATTCCTGGTAGTAGGACAGTCCCACAATGCATGGAATGGAGTTTCAGCTTCTTCATTGTAGATTGGGCAAAAAGGATCAGTAACAATCTTTAGCTTTTGCAAATTTTCTTTGGTAGGCATAATGTTGTGACATGCCTTGCATAAAAAAAGTTTCTCAACGTTTGGAATAGGTAGTTTCCATAGAAGATGCCATATATCGCTCTGATTTTTTTGTGATGAACATGCCGCCTTTTGAGATTCCTTTTCTTCCTTCACAAGATAGTAGGCGCTCCTAACCGAGAAGTCACCCCGTTCTGTTCCCCTCCAAATTAGAACATCTGGTTGGTTTGTGCCACTCACTGGAATAGAGGAGATCGTATGCGCCTCTTCCAAGGTGAATATGCTTTTTATATCGATTCGAGTTCCACCAGTGGGTTTCAAGATCAATTAATTAAACTACGTGGCCTTAGCTGAGAGAATTGTTGGTTGGGATTGGACGGTGAAGGTAGATGGTGTAGGTAACCATTTATCTCCCCAAATCTTAATCCTAGACCCATTTCCAATTCGTCATATCAGACCCACCTTCACCACTTCGCATGCTTGACGAATACTCCTGCAAACAAAAAGATGGTTTAGACCCCAACTCAGCCTCTAAAATGGAACACCCCGAAAAATATTTCGAGTTCATAATCCAAGCCGTACGGCTATTTGGCATCTTCTACATTCTCCAACACTATTTGGTAAAAAGGGCTTTGTTGAAACAAGTAAGATCCCGAAACCCCATTCCCCTTCTCTCCTTGGATATACCCATCCTACTCTAGCTCATCCAGTGAATCCGAGCTTCATTCTCTTGGTGATCCCACCGAAACTTTTGCATAAGTGAGTTAATCTCATTACATAAGCTTTTGGGGAGTCAAAAAATGCTCATATTGTACGTCGGAAGGACTTGTATTATAGCCATGAGCAAGATTTCTGTGCCTGCCTATGAAAGAACCTTCAACTTCCAATCCTGCAATCATTTCCAAACCCGATCCTCAATACTCTTAAAGGCCTGTGTTCAAGATTTGCCAACAAGGGCCAGTAAACCCAAGAGTCGTATCATTGGGTGGAAGGGATCTCTGACAGCCTAAGAATTTGTTGTTGGGTCTCCACGGTGTTATTGCTACTAAAGAAAATAGATGTTTCTCCTTTATTAAGCCTTTCCCCCGAAGTTGTTTCATATTGACTAAGAATTTTACTCAGCCAATTCCAATGTGTTCGGTCAGCCTTGCAAAAAAAACAAACTGAAAATTTTAAAACGACTCCAAACGACACCTATTCAAATGTCTAGGTGATTCACAAATATTAAGCGGAATAAGATCTGACCTAACAATCAATAATCAACCAAATACAGATATGTAATGAAAATCAAGAACACAGATATTTGGTTACGAAGAGGAAACCATTTAGAGAACTCTCTAAATGTAAAACCTCTCCGGGGCAGCCAAACCCAGGAAATCAATCCACTATAAGAAGAATAAGGAATACAAGAAGAATTACAAAACCTTTGCAATTTACTCTTCCTTGTACACGACAAGCGACCCACTTGACTTCTACCGCAGTAGCCCTTTCCAGAACATCTGGCACAATTCTTTTATAAGATTTCCTTTCACCGGAACTCCGATTGGCTTCACGTATTTAATCCCTTCTCAAATAAGCTAGAACAATATCTCTCTCTAAGCTCTCTGATTTTGCTCTCCAAAATACGTACATATAAATGTAGCAAAATCGTGTTTAAATAGAAAATAAAACAAAATAAAGCAGCCATGTCCGGACAGGGCTAATCTGGGGTCCGGACATGGCTAGGGTTACATATGCGTAACCTAGCGATGTCCGGACCTCCAACACTTGTGTCCGGACATCTCATAAAGATCGAGGCTTTCTGGAAATTGGGTCCGGACCTGGCTTCTGAGGGTCCGGACCTCTTCATCAAAATGCGGTTTAAAATCGGTCCGGACCCGCTTACGGCGGTCGGACCGCCCTCAAAATAGACTTGCTGGTTTTGGGTCCGGACCCGCTCGCGGTCGGACATGCCCTTCAATAGATATTCTCTGAAATTGGGTCGGACACGGCTTCGAGGGTCGGACCTGCCTTCTAGAATTTGTTTTCGGACATGTTAAGATGCTTCATTTTCACCAACTTTACACGCATAAACCGAATGAGCCAAAACATAACCCAACAAACTCCCCTTTTGGCCATTCGGGGACAAAAATTAATTTGTACATGAAAATGACGCATCAAATCAACTCCCCTTTTTGTCTCGGAAGGACAAAAGGAAATACACAAAAATTAAATTCTAGATTTTTAAACAACCAAACCAACAACCCATGAAATCTTAAATAAGTAGAACAGACAATTCTACTTATTTACTTAAACAAAGATTATTCTTGCAAGAACTATCCTTGATATACTTCACATCTTTCTCCAAGTCGTATGGATTGTGCGACATACGTGATAGAAGAAAAATTATCAAGCAATCAAGCAATTTGAAATGGCACTTTGAAACCCAAAACGTTCACATCCTAGAATTGGTTTGAAACCAAAATCTGAAACAAAGAAGGAAGAAAACATACCTTGGATGAGTGAGTCTTGATCCTTTAAGTTGAAAAGATGGAATCACGAGAGAAAGAAAAAGAAAAAATAACACAAAAAAATTGATCCTCCCCCTTAATATAAAAACAAAATAAACAATAAACCCTTTTTTTTTTTTTTTAAAGGAAATACAACTTGTATAGATATCCAATAAATCATGCATGCCCTTATGAATATCTTAACAATCCAGAATGATCAACAAACTACACTTACACCTTAAATGTACCATATGCATGACACAACCTTGTTCTGTGAATGCAATCAAGTAGGCAATAATCAGAAATCTCATGTGAATGTGTAGTGTGTGAAAACTCCCATTAAATAAGATTGCATCAGTGGAAAGGAAATCTAGGCAGACATTTTGTAAATGAAAGACAAACAGTCTGATTCAAGCCACAGTAAAACCTTATAATGTTAGGACCTAGATTCCCTCATCCGATACACTCCCCCTGAGACTAATCATTCGCTTTTACCATGTCCTTTAGTAATCATCTATTTCCACAATGATTTGATCACTGATTCTTTCTTTAGGGACAGACAGAAGCAAAACTAAGTCATTTGAGCTTATTTTATGCCTTTTTTTTTTTTTTTTTTCTTTCTTCTTTTTTCTTTTTTTTTGAAAATGTTGGAATTTTTAGGAGCTAGGTTCAACTAACGAGTTGGTCAAGTGGATAGAACTGACACTACCTATCTTCCAAGTAAAATGTTTGCTCCAAATTCCCAAACACATAACAAAAATCTAAACCTAATGGGGGCAAAAAGTGCACAATTTCGAACATGAGAAAAACTGACTCTTACTCCTTTAACAGTCTTCAGAAAAACAAGGTATATCAGAAACATATGGAGCAATAGATGTAAATTGCAGAAATATTGACCCCACTCATATGTAAAATATTCATTTGAGCACAAGACATGAGAAACTGAGTATCCAACAATTAAAACAATCTAAAAGAATAAAAAAATAATCAAAGAAAATAAAAACAAAGCAAACAAAAATTAAGAAAAAAATGCCCTAGAACAGCTATAGACAAATATCAATATGCTCAATTTCTAGGCATGGTCTATGTGCCCACCTAATCTAGGTGAGTCCATTACCACTCCCCCTCAATGGGTGAATGATATTAATCTTCTTGACCCAAACTTTCTTCACATCAGGGACAACTGTGTGACTCTTATCCAAGACATCTAACCGTGTTACTACATCTCTCATCATGTTGAATAATTTCTCATAACTATTTCTAGAATGGAAATATTCTCTTTTAGGCTCATGATATTAAGTGAAAACACTTAGGACGAATATGTCCAAACTTACCACAGCTTATGACACGTAGGAATAAACCTTTGAGAAGGTTGGTTCCTTAACATATGCATACTTCTCGACTTAGAACTAGACATATAGGAATCAATTAGAGTTCCCTTACCTTTTCCACCTTTGGAAATTTGAGGAGAAATTACCTTCTTTTCAGCCAAGCTATCTTCTTTGTTCACTTGGTTTCACAAAAATCATCTTTGAAGAAGAAGCAACATTAGTAGATAAAATAGCAGATTTATCAAAACCCAATCCAGTTCTATCAAACGAATGTTTCTGATTATGTAGCATTTGATTTAGCTTTTCACTAGAGAATTTTGTTAAATGATTCTTTGATTCATTCAGTTCATTCTCTAAGGATTTCACTTTGGCAATTAGCATTTGATTTTCAGATATCAAAGTATTATGAGTAGCAAGAGAATCAGTTAAGGTGACAGAAAGTTGATCATTTTCAAGATTAACCTCATTGAGTTTCTTCAATTGCTGCTTATTCAGCTTTTTCAGTTTAGTGTATTCCATAAAGAGATTATTATAAGCATTTTGCAAATCATCTTCTTCTTCCGAATCATTATCGGACACACCTTGTTTGTCTTGAGAATTACACTCACTATTCTCATGCTCACTCTCATAACTAACTCCAAATGCTAAGTAATTAACTCCTTGTTCAGCATCGTCCTTGTCTGACTCATCACTTTGAGTCACATTAAATGCCTTGCCATTTGACTTTCTCAAGTTAGCATGATCAACACGAATGTGCCCATGTCCTCCACATTCGTGACACTTGATACCTTTAGGTGACTTTCCTTTCTCAACATTCTCATTTCTCGATTTCTCAGAAAATTGTGAATTGCTATTTCTAAAATTTCCTTTCTTGGCTTTAAAAAATTTCCTAAACTTCTTAGCAAACATAGCAATTTCTTCCTCATTTCCAGAATCCTCATCAGATGAACCACAAGAGTCAACCTTAACATTTTTGCCTTAAGAGCAATATTTTTGGTGTTCTTGTGTTTAGGAAGAATTAGCTCAAAGGTGCAAGGAACCTACAAGTTCTTCTACTCTCATAGTATCTAAGTCCTTGCTCTGTTGTATAGCAGCAATTTGGGGAATAAACCTCTCAGGCAAAGATCTTAAGATTTTTTTCACCACTTTAGCATCATCCATTTTCTTTCCCAAATTAATGGTAGAGTTTCTAATGGCACTAAGCTTTGAATAGAATTCATCAAAAGTTTCATCTTCTGCATTCTAATCTCCTCAAACCGAGAAACCAACATTTGAATTTTTGAAGTTCTAACAACCTTAGTTCCTTCATGTGTGATTTCTAAAGTTTCCCAGGCTTCCTTAGCTATTTCACATCTAGAAATTCTAGAAAATTCCTCATTTGAAACAGAGATGTAAATAGCATTTATAGCTTTGTCTTCGCAGTAGCATTATTCTTTTCCTCTGTTGTCCATTCAGCTATTGCTTTTTCTGGACGTGTCCATCCAGATTCGACAATATGCCAAACATTAATGGATTTAAAATATGCTCTCATACGAATTTTCCAAAGCGTATAATTTGTTCCGTCAAAGACGGGAAGAGAATTAGGAGCAATAGTATGAGACATTTGATATGGAGTCTCGGATCACACTCAGGAAATAAATCCTTCACAGAGTGAACCCGCTCTGATACCAATTGAAAATTTTAAAACGACTCCAAACGACACCTATTCAAATGTCTAGGTTATTCACAAATATTAAGCGGAATAAGATCTGACCTAACAATCAATAATCAACCAAATACAGATATGTAATGAAAATCAAGAACACAGATATTTGGTTACGAAGAGGAAACCATTTAGAGAACTCTCTAAATGTAAAACCTCTCCGGGGCAGCCAAACCCAGGAAATCAATCCACTATAAGAAGAATAAGGAATACAAGAAGAATTACAAAACCTTTGCAATTTACTCTTCCTTGTACACGACAAGTGACCCACTTGACTTCTACCGCAGTAGCCCTTTCCGAACATCGGCACAATTCTTCTATAAGATTTCCTTTCACCGGAACTCCGATTGGCTTCACGTATTTAATCCCTTCTCAAATAAGCTAGAACAATATCTCTCTCTAAGCTCTCTGATTTTGCTCTCCAAAATACGTACATATAAATGTAGCAAAATCGTGCTTAAATAGAAAATAAAACAAAATAAAGCAGCCATGTCCTACGGGGCTAATCTGAGTCGGACATGGCTAGGGTTACATATGCGTAACCTAGCGATGTCCGGACCTCCAACACTTGTGTCCGGACATCTCATAAAGATCGAGGCTTTCTGGAAATTGGGTCCGGACCTGGCTTCTGAGGGTCCGGACCTCTTCATCAAAATGCAATTTCTGGAAATCAGGTCCGGACCCAGCTTCTGGCGGTCCGGACCTGCCCTTCAAAATAGACTTGCTGGTTTTGGGTCGGACCCGCTACAGCGGTCGGACATGCCCTTCAATAGATATTCTCTGAAATTGGGTCCGACACGGCTTCGAGGGTCGGACCGCCTTCTAGAATTTGTTTTCTGGACATGTTAAGATGCTTCATTTTCACCAACTTTACACGCAAACCGAATGAGCCAAAACATAACCCAACACAAACTGTCATCCACAAAGAAAATGTGGTTTATTCGTGGCCCCCTCTTCGAAGTGGGAATTGTAACAGAGTGTACAGCATTACTCATCATTAAATAGAGACAATTAAAAAACTGAAAACACAAATAAGTGAAATAGCAGTACTAGTATACGTTTCCCAAAGCCACAACAACCTCATATTAAAATATTTTTCTTATTTGGATGATGCCACTAAAAAAGTATTTAACTTTTTTTAAAAAAATCTCCACAAAATCACAATAAAATTTTATTTTTATTTTTAATATTTTTTTCTATACACGAATATTAATAATTGAGAACGACGACTATGAAAAAAAGAAAAGAAAAGTAAACTAGATATATTATATTAATGTTTTAAAGAAATTAAGGAACGCATCCATCGAACTTCTAGAAATTTTTGAAATATGTTATGAACCTTTTATATGTATTTATTTTCTCAATTTACATTAAAGTGATCAAATTATCTTTGTAAATGTTTATATTTGGATTATTCTTTGAAGTAAATGTGTTGATGAGTATATAGACATTATTTATTATAGTCTAATTTTATAAACTATATAATCGTAGTTAATGTATTGATGACTATATAGCTCCTCACTGGCTGATATATGTACTTATTTATAGAGATATCATTGACTTGTTGAGCATTCTTTGGTGCATACCATTCGATCGATCGTACGTGATGTTGGGCGTTTTTGTTAGACTAATTAATCAGGCTTACTGATTCTTGTAGGGCAAAATGCCTCGACCTCAGAAGCCCATTCATGATCCACCATTAGGTAACAGAGGTTTTTCCTTCCAATCATCAGCTATTAATTTGTCATATTGAGACTTCGGATATGTGTGCTTGTGTTTGCGTATATCATCAAATTTTCGTGTATGTATCATCTGGCCAATAAATTGTTATGATATGTCATTTAAGGTGTGAGTCTAAAGAAATGACGCTAACATTAATTTGTTATTGAATGTTGTACCAGCGGAGTTGAGGGTGCGTTTGGAACGAAAGGCTCGAGCGATAAATGCTTGGTTGCCAAGCATGCAAACTAAGATGGGTAAACTCACTAACAATGTGGCGGCATTGCATCATGCATCGGCTCCAAATGCAATGGGTACCAACCACTGATGAGGATTAGAATTGGAAGATTGAATTAATTATACTACTTGTGCTGTAATATTTGCAGCTTGGTGCACTGTTTTATAATTAACCAAACAAATCTATCCTGTTTATTTTAGTTTCTATGTTATGTATTTGGTTGGATTTAAATGTCTTATCTTTATTACAATATATATGTCATGTTTACTGTCTAAAGAAATGACGCTAAACTTAATTTGTTATTGAATGTAGCAACAACGCTTACGCGTGAACAGTTGATGGCGCATTTGGCAGAAATGGATCGAGAGTTAAACGTTATGTTTGGAAACGTTCGTGCTATAACGGAATTACTTCAAGTGGTTCCTCCGCCTGCCAATTGATATTGATCGTATTATCCATGTGCTGTATATGCTGTTTTGGTGCACTGTTGTATTACCAAACAAATCTATCCTGTTTATTTTAGTTTGTACGATATGCTCGTGCTGTATTTTCTGTTTGGTGCACTGTTTTATAACCAAACAAATCTATCCTGTTTATTTTACTTTCTAAGTTATGTATTTGGTTGGATTTTAATGGCTCGTGCGGTATAAGTGTTAAATAACCACTTTTTTCATAAGTTTAAGCTTTTGAGACAACCAGTGGTTTAACATGGTATTAGAGCCAAAGGTTTTGGAATTGAATCTTGACTCCGTCAAATTACCCTCTATTTAAATAAAATATTGCATGTGTTGGGCCTCACTTATTAAAAGGGAGTTTGAGCCCGTACATGAGGGTGAATGTTAAAGTAATAATTAAGGCTCCGTTTACTTCGACATAAAATGGTTTCCAGAAAATAATTTTTGTAATTTACGGTGTTTACTACGACGTAAAATAATGGTCAAACCGAAATCATTTTCTGTTTGACCAAAAAAACCTTTACATTTTCAGGAAAATGGTTTATGATTTTTAATTTGTTAAACCATTTTCCCTGCTCTCAACTCGACGCTCTTCTGATTAGAAAAAAAAACAAAAAAAAACCCGACGATTTCTCTTCACCTTCACGCACAGCTGCAACTTCTCCTTCACCTTCACGCTCAACACACACAGGCTGCACAGCTCCTCTCTCTCTCGGCCGAGCTTCACTCTTCAAATCCAAAGCAGCTACTCTCATCTCTCTCTTTCTTTGTTGAATTGTATGTATGGAGCAATTCATGGAGCATTTTGATTTTGGTTTCTTTCTCTGTTGGACGACTGGAATTCATGGAGCATTTTGATTTTGGTTTCTTTCCCTATTAATGTATCAGATCTGCGATTTTTTTCTAAAGCTTTTCAAGATAAAATTTTTTCTAAAGATTTTTTCTGTTTGTCTGAAGCTTTTCGATCTAGAGAAAGAAAATTTCAGATCATCGAATGTGTTTTACTCTCGTATCGATCAGTTCGGACGGATTGGGTTTCGGGTCAATGGTGTGGATTTTGGAAAATGAGAACTTCTAGAGTTGTTTTGGTGTTTAATTTTTGAAGTTTTTGATTGGTAGCTGTTGTTTTTCTTGCTTTTTGCCTTGAATTGCTCTGACTGGCGGCGAAGAGAATATGGGATGCGATTATGGGAAGAGAGTAAAGAATAAATGCCTTAGCTCTGTTTGTGGTTGAATTTGGCTATGAACGTCAATGTATGTTGCACACACCCATCATTATTGTCTACCGCAAATCTTCATTGCCATGGAAGATTATGAACATTTTAATTGTGATATCAAAGCCTTAAAAAGAGGGGAGTATGACCCACAAGAGAGGCCTAGTTACTTTGGACAATTGCAATCCATGGCTTTGAACACCAACTGTTTGACGAAAATGGCCAAAGAAGAAGTTCACCAACAGCAACATCACCAATTGGGTCTCTGTCTTTGTCTCTCTCTTTCTCTCTCTCCCAGTTCACTCCCTCAACCTCACCACCACCACCTCTATCCTCTTTTTCTCTCTTTTACCATTTTTCTCTCTGGATTTTCTTGCTCTCCATGGACCGAAGTGACAAGCAGCAGCAGCAGCTGTCATTGGCCAAGTGCACGCGGCAGCGATGCAATGAAGAATGGTATGTTTTATGCATTTGTTTTTTTCTATGTTTGAGTGTTGTAATTCACTCCAATTATCTTATTTTTATTATAAGCATATATTTTCATTTCTTAATTGTTTGATATCTCGGTTTATGCCTTTTATCTTATAATTAGTTCTTATTCCTGTTCATGTGTGCTGGATGGCTAGTTTTTTATTCTATCGTTGCTGAAGTGATGCAATGAGTGATATGTTTTGATGTTTAATACACTTCAGTATCAGATTTTTAGTTCCTGCCTTCCTTTGAATAAAATTAAATAATTTGTATGCATGTATTTCTATTCTAAAAATTGCTTGAGTTATGTGCTGAAAGAGATGCCTTTATTTTCTTTTCTTGTTTCTTCTATTTTCTTTTCCTTTTTCTTTTTCAATACTTTATTTTCTGTCTAATGTTGTGATATGCTTTTTATTTTTGTTTTTAAGGCTGAACTGCTTCGATTGCTTAGAAAGGGATGGCTTTAAGTCCATCCTTAAAGCACTTGGTTGCTGAACTGACTCCATTTTTATGTTGTTTGTAGATGGATTCGACCATTTGAATGGAGATGAGAAGGTAGCAAGAGGATTTCTGGTAAAGAATGCTAAGCTTAGAAAGTTTTGGCTGGACAACATCTTCAAAAACCATAGAAATTAGAATTTGCGTATTATTGATATGTAGTAAGATACTAATTAACTTGGATGGTAGTTCTTTGGCCAAAATATTGTAATATTTGTGGTTGAATTTTAGAATTCATGGTAATTTTTTTTTGTTTCAAGCAAGATGAAAGTAACTTACTTGCCCTTTCATATATATCAATCTTCCTAGATGTGGAATATTCATAATATTGATGTATTGAAGTTCAATTTAACCTAGATGCATGGACATTTTAGATACTGTACTTTCTGAATACGTTTTCTATTTTTCTATTTTCTATTTTCTATTTTTTTTCTAAAAAAATGAAAATTCCAAAAATATTCTTAGATAGGTTGATTGTTTTTGTCAAATTTTAACAAACATAAATTATTTTATATTAATATAATTAAATGAAAATATTAAAAAATAAATGATTTTCCGTGCGCGCGGGGTAAACACCTTAAAATATTTTCAGAGGAAAACATTTTCAAGAAAAATGACTTCCCTGAAATATTTTCTGACGGAAATCATTTTACGTCGAAGTAAACGAAGCCTAAGTGATTAAATTTATCTCTTCATTTCAACTTAAGCATATGGAAAAGTGGTGATTTAACGATAAAAAATAGGGATAGATACAAAATCAGATCATGTGGTTGGCATAAATAACAAATCACACCATGTGGTATGAAAGTGAACTTAGAGATCATTGTGATATGCCAAAAAAAAAATAATAATAATAATAATTCTTAGAGTCAAATTTCATTAAAACATTCGATGAATTACGTTACATATATGATGTCACGTCAACACCAATAGAATGGCACTGAAAGATTTTGTTTTAAAAATGCAAAAAGAAAAAACCCAAATGTATTAATTACAACTTGTGGAGAAAAATCATGGCACTTGGATGCATTCTAAGATGTTGGATGAACTAATTTATCTCATGACCTATTCATATGTGCAGCAAGTAAAATTTTGTCCTTTTTTTTTTTTTTTTTTGTCTGTGTGTTTACATGTGTGTTTCTAATTGTTCTTTTGCTGCACTATTTGTTATTATTGTTTTGGCCTACAGAAGGTGACACTTTGGCCTAAGATAAATCAAAATTGGTGCACGTAGATATATGCAAAAGGTGTGCTTAAGAGAAAATCCACAATGCAGGTTTTGCAAGATTACATGGTACGTATAAATATATGAGAAATATTAGGGTACCAAATCTTTTACTAAGATATAATACTAAGATTTTTTTGAGCATATTCATTGGAAGTGATCAAAACAATTAATAAAGATAAATGGTATGTGTACCAATGGAGAGGGGGTCGAGAGGGGGCAAATACCCCCCTCAACCTCTAGACGTTGTTCTTACTGCAGTAGAAAATTCATTGGATCCCTTTAAATATTTGAATATTTTTTTAACAGAAAAACTTTACTTAATCATTCTCAATTTTCTTCGCTTTTGCATTACCTTTTAAAGTTCAAAAACACTTAATTTAGTATATCGAACTTTTTAGACCGCAAAGGGAGAGAATTCAAGCGCTAGCATGACAAATGAGTGAAAGGACCTTTGTACTCATGTAAAATTTGTAAAATTACAAAATGCCGTATAATGAAATCATTTTTCTTTTCTAATAAATAAAAGGAGTACTATTTTGAAAATTTCTAAGGCCTCCATTAGGATTTAACAGAAAATCCGAATGGATGAGTAACAATATTGCAAGCTTTTTAGATTTGAATATACTAAATTGAAAGTTTTTAAACTTTAAAGAAGGTAATTGTAAAAGCGATAAAAATTCAAGAAGTTAAATAAAGTTTCTCTTTTTATTATTTATGTGATTGTATGCGTACAGGGGTATTTTCTTATATCTCTATGTTGTATATGATCAACGCTCATGACTTCTCGTATTTCAAAGAATTAATGTTTTTGTTATAGAGACGTGTGCTGATAAGTTGTTTTTAGGTATTACTCATATAATGCTACGTTTTATATATGTTGGAACTAATTTTTTTTTTTTTTTTTTATGGTGGCTTGTAACCTTTTTATTTTATTTTATTTTATTTTTTAATTTGTTATGGTGGCTTGTAAGTATTTACTCGGAATTATGTGAAGTACTCAATGGTCTATCACGAAATTATGAAAGAGGAAATTAAGTTTATGTTTCGTTAGCATATTCAGTAAGACGAAAACACTAAATCTATATGCGATGCCGAGCTATGTTGTGCGTTTGAAAGGTGAAGAGCAACAGAACCACTACATGAAAGGTGTTTATTAGTGCCGACTGTTTACAATAGGCAGCCCATGTGTGTTACATGTGAGTTTTAAGGATATGAAAAGCCTGAAATGTCCTTATTTTTCTCTTTTTCTAAAAAAAAAAAAATGAAAAAAAAAAAAACTTTGTTGGGGTACATTGTCAATTTTTAAACATTGAAGATATAATAAAAAAAATGGTGCACTTCAAGGGGTAAACTGTAACTTCTCCATTCGAAAAAAATAAAAAAATGATTTTTTTTTTCTTTAAGCAAAAAAAAAAAAAAAAGAAAAAAGAAAAATAAATATCCACACCTTGATTTTCTTTTTAAAAAAATTTATTTTTAGTATTTTTTTTTTTTTTATGTGTTTTTGTGATTGGAAATATATTGACAATTTTTGGTAGTTTGGGAGGGGGATATTGTCTCAATTAAAAGTTTGAGACGGACATTATCAATTGAATGGTAGTTTGATAGAGGTATGTAGCCTTTTCCCTTAATGTTTGTTCAATTTGATCCACCCAACCATCGCCACACCGCAAAAACAAGAGATCTTTAAATTTAATACATCTTTCTATAACCTTTCTTTTTAATTTTTTTTCATTATTATTATTTATAATTTTTTTCTGTTTCTTTTCTCATACCAATTTTGTACATAATTTTTTTTAAGAAAAAAAATTAGATGATAATGTACTCTTTCAAAAGAACTATCAAAGGCTCTCTCTTTTTTTTTTTTTTTTTTTTTCTAAATAAAAAAATGGTAGTCCGGGGAGATCAATTGTGGCTATCCTACCTAGGCGTAACTATAGTAGCACCTACCTGTTGGGAGCCATACAGGAAGGGCCTAGACGGTGTGAACTGCAGGCGCTCTCTCAAGTCCGATCACAGCATAGCTGACCCAGCCCATCGGGCATCAGCAAATCCAAGGTGGCTAATACTAATCGGGCATATGTGGGAATTCTCCATTGTGGAGATCCGAACCCACACCCTAGTACATGCCTTGACCACTTGAGAACTTCTTTGAGCCATTGAACCACCACCTGTTGATGATAACTGTCAAAGCCTTGACAACAATAAGCCACACCACTAAAGAAAAAACTATTAAATGCACTAAAAGAATAGCGCTACCTCCTAAGAACCAAAACTTAAAATTTTAATTAGTTTTAGGGTTACCAAAGATTGTAAAATAGGCCAAAACTTTCTAACGCTTTCACTATTGGGTGCATATATGTTTAATAGCAGTGAAATGATTTCTTTTCTTTTCTTTTCTTTTTTTCTTTTTTGTTGAATTGGTTCTAATCATTCAATAAATGCGAAAGCAACAAACAACCGGTTACAGCTCATGCATACGTAAAGGGAAGTCTTCCCTCCACAACCTGTCCTCACCCAGACGCAATGCCATTTTTGCTAAGCAATTCGCACCTCCATTTACATTTCGACTAACATGCTGCACCTCCCACTCCTGGAAGCTTTTGCAATTTGGCCCTTGGCATCATTCACCACTTGTCCATGTAGGCTCCAGCAATCTTCCTCCCTCGTCAAGGCTTGGACTATCGTCATCGCATCCCCTTCCAGTATAATGCTACGAAGACCTAGTTACATTGCAAGGTCCACCGCTTTCCACGCTGATAACGTCTCAGCCATAGTCGGGTCAGACATATGTCCCTTGCTGGCACAGAGCATTGCTCATGGACTCCCTTCATGGTCGCATACTATGACTCCTAAACCCATCATATTCTGGTAGATGTCAAAAGTTGCGTCCCAGTTAATTTTTATTCACCTAGGACAAGGTTTCTGCCATACTACTGTGGGAGATGGCATGGGGATCTCTTCCCTTCCATTCTTCCTTTGTGATGCTTTAACACATGCATCAACTTGTTTCGTGGCTCGTCGAAGGAGCGACGATGGGTCCAGAAAATCACCGCCAAAGATGACCATGTTCCTCCTCAACCATATTTGCCTAGTTACTGTAGCCACAAGGTGCATTTGGTTCACATCAAGTCTCTCTAGCAACTTCTCAATGATATGGATGAAGTCAACATCATCAGTTGTGCTCTTCTAGATCTAGGGAGCACATTCTATCCACACATCCTTTGCCGACGGACACCTCCAAGAATGTGTCCTAGAGTTTTAGTTTCCATATCACAGATAGGACATAGAGGATTTGTTGTAATATGTCGTTAGAGTAATCTCTCCTTCATTGGTAAAGTGTCCTTACAGGCCTACCATAAGAAAGTCTTGACCACCCTTGCCCCTTTGATGTTCCAAATCTCCTTCCATAGTGATTCCATCACCTATGGGTTGGAGAAACTCCCTTCGTCCCTCAAACCTTGCTCTTTCGCCATGTGGTATGCACTATGCACAGAGAATTTCCCATTTTTAGCACCTGCCTATACTATTTGGTCACGCCAGGTCCGTGGACACACCGCCATGCCTTAGATTTCTCTTGCATCATCTTCATTAAAAACATTTTGCACCAAATCCGTGTTCCACCAATTGGATTCAAGGTCTAAGAGCTCATTCACCCTCGCATCTCTTTCTAGAACTCGCCCATGAGCTTGGGCTTCAGGCACCACAAGTTTGGGTAACCACTTGTCATCCCAAATGCAAAAGGACTGGCCATTGCCCACTCTCCACACTAGTCCCTCATGGAGAAAAGACTTGGCTTTCCATATACTCCTCCAAGCGTAAGAAGGCCTACTCCCTAAGTTCGATTCAAGAAACGTTCCATTTGGGTAGTATTTTTCACGGAAGATTGTTACGGCTAGTCTATTGGGTTTTTGAAGCAGTCTCCAACCTTGTTTTGCCAGAAGGGATAGATTAAACATCTCAAGGTCTTTAAACCCTAAGCCACCCTTCTCCTTTGCCCTGCCCATTCTACTCAAACTCATCCACGCAATACGAGAGACATTCTCTTTATGTCCCCACTAGAATTTAGACATCATCGAGCTTATATCCCAACATAATCCTTTTGGTAATAGGCAAACACTCCTCGTGTAATTGGGAATCGCCTGAACTATAGCCTTCAAGAGATTCCTTTCCTGCTTGAGACTAGAAAATTTCCTTCCACCCATTCATTATCTCCCATATCTTTCCCTTTAGTGCTATAAAGGAGCTCACGCTCAACCTCCCAATTAAGGCTGGCAAGCCTAAATATTTCTCATGCCTCGCTGTGAGACTCACCCTTGAAGCGGCCATGATGAGTGTCTTAACCTCCATCTTTGTGTTCCGGCTGAAGAAAATGGAAGCCTTCTCACGGTCCAATTTCTACCCCGATGCCTTTTCATACTTCTCTTGCACCTCTTGAATTCGCACCCATTCCACAATATTGGCTCTGCAAAAGAGCGAGCTATCATTTGTAAAAAAATAAATGGTTGATTTTAGTTCCTCTCTTTGTTATGGGCAGCCCTGATATTCTATCTTGTCCCTCCGCCCTTCAAAGTAATGTACTTAGGCCTTCGGCACATAAAATGAAGAAATAAGGAGATAGCGGGTCTCCTTGTCTGATCTCTCTAGATGGGGTAATCTTTTCATTCAGTTGCCCATTAATTAGGATTGAGTAAGAGACCATACACCAACAAGTCATCAATAAGTTAACCCATCACCCCGAAAATCCAAGCATAATACACTCCAAGAAGTCCCGTTCAACTCGATCGTATGCCTTGCTCATTTCAAGCTTAAGTGCCATAAATCCCTTCCTCCTCTTCATCAGGGTATCAATCGTACGAAGTTCCTTGAATGCCACCAAAATATTATCCGTTATGAGTCTCCCTGGGATGAAATCACTTTGATTGGGGGAAACGATATGGGACAAAACCTTCTTCAATCTATTCGCGAGAACCTTGGCAATCAACTTGTAAATAACATTGCACAGGCTGATTGGCCTATACTCAGTGATACGGGTGGGATTCTTAATCTTATAGAATAAAGTAATGAAAGTTTCATTAATAGAAGAATCAAAAACCCTATTATTCAAAAAGTCATGTGATAAGTGCTAAAATATTCATATTTTCAGCCCTTAAACTTGCGTGTTTTAATCCTTTGGTTATAGTTAATTAGGCCATTTTAATTCATTTTTGTGTTTTTGATGTTTTTACAGGCTTTTGGAAGAAAGTGAAGCAAAACTGGGTGATTTGGGCTCAAAGAGGGAAGATGAGAAAAATTGGAACTCCCTGACACTACGATCAATCGCAGGGTACCTACGATCGACCGCAGTACTAAAGAAAACACTGCACGAACTAAGCTAGGAGCAATCGAGCGCATCCCTGAAGAAGGATCGATCACAGACCTGCGATCGAGCGCACACGGGTTGCGATCGATCGCACTCGTGCGCAGGAGACAACCCAAGATGGCGGCTAAGATGTCCCTATGTCCATATTAGGGTTTTCCAACTTCCAATTGTAATAGGATTGAAACCCTACGAAATCCCTAGGGTTTACTACTTTTCCAAGGACTTCTAAAGCCTATAAATTGACTCCTAAGCCTTTAGAATAGATAGGCTTGGAGAAGGGAGAAGAATAGGAGCTCTCAAGTTCAAGTCTGGGGTTTATTCTTTTATTTTATTTTCTTTTCCTTTATGAAGATATTTAATATCAATATTATGTGTAGCTAATTTAATTAGTGGGGCTTGATTGAAACCCTAGTTATGTTTTGTTAATATTTCAATGTTGGCACCTTTGTGATGATCTTGTTGTGCTATTTAACTTGATTAATACCTGCTTACATGAATTCCTCATATGTGTGTGCTTGATCAACATATGCATGTGGTATGGACTAGTTAGTTAAATCAATTTGGATGGCCGAGTCCTTGGTTTAACATAAGTAACAAGAGAAATCCACGCTGGGTTCTTGGGTTAATCAACATGGGGAACCGGGAGTATATGCCATGCCCTAGGCCTCGTGTGTTTGTCGATTTCCATAGAACATATGCTTTTCTAAGGAACAACTTAGTATAAATCATGCTAAATCCCTTAGGAATGAAAGGAGTTAGAGTATCCGCCATGCCTAACTTGTTGCTTAAGAAAATCTATAGCTTTAGGAGTATACGCCATGCCCTAAGGTTGATTGATAAGTGCTAAAATATTTATATTTTCAGCCCTTAACTTGCATGTTTTAATCCTTTGGTTTTGGTTAATTAGGACATTTTACTGCCTTTTTGTATTTTCTTTGTTTTATAGGCTTTTGGAAGAAAAGAAAGCATTTCTGGAAAAATTCCAAGCTTAAAGGGGCAAATTGGGAAGACCTAGAGGATATGGTTAAGCTTAACCAATCATGGTTAAAGTTTAATCAAATAAAGGAAAGAATTAATTCGGAATTTCTCAATTTGAAGTCAAATCGGATTGGATGCAAAATTGGATTCTGAATACGTCTCGGTATTTTGACCATAACTTTCATCTCAGATATCCGATTGAGGTGATTCAAGCGGCATTGGAAAGCTAACTCAAACTACTACAATTCATTGTGAAATAGAATTTTCCCAATTCGGAGCGCCGCAAGGCCAAAATCATGCCGCAAGATAGGACCGCAATTCTGGGCGAATCCTATTCCGATTTGGGCTTAGGTTTTCTTTAACCTAATTGGGCTTGGACTTAAATCTCCGAAATTCCTAGGATTACTAGGGCTTCTAGGACTCTCCTAAGCCCTATAAATAGACCTCTAAGCCTCACAATTGAGGGGATCAGATTTAAGACGCGCCGGGGGCGCCGTTCTTGGTTGCTTTCCGTGTTTTCTGGGTTTTTGTAGCTTGGAACTCGAATTCTTTTGTAAGTTTTTAATTTTAATGAAGTAATTTAGTTTCTTTATGATTTCTTTTGTCATGAGAGGCTAATTCTTCAACTAAGGTTGAAGATGAAGCCTCACCATTGATTAGTTTTATATTTTTATGTTTCGTTCGTACAAATCCGTCGTTTAATGTAATGTATGTTCGTTTCACCAATTGTGTGACAAAATTGTGATTGATTGTTGTTTATAAATCGTAAAAATGTTGGATATTCGTTGTGTTTCATCTAACGGATACATCGAATGATTTGATTGAGACTTATATCCATTGTGATTTACGGATACAATGGATGATTTGATCTCAATTGGATATTCGTTGTGATTTGTAATAGAGATGGATTCATCGAATGATTCAATTGGTTTATAAAAAAACAATAGAACATATATAGGGTTTAATTGTTTGTCGGATGCATGAATGAAAACATAAGAATGCATGCTTTGATTTGGTGAGGTGAATTCTAAAACCTTAGTCGTTTATCTTTTGATTATTTTTATTTTATTTAGTTTATGTTAGTTTATTTTCAAAATCAAAATCATTTGGAACTAGGTTAAGATATAATTGATTTAGATAAAATTAAATTTCACAAACACAATTCCACGTGGATCGACCTCGCACTTGCACACACACTATATTGCACACGACTGCAGTGCGCTATGAGTACAATTAAATTTGTACATCAAATTTTGGCGCTGTTGCCGGGGATTTGTTTATTTGTGAAAATTGATTTTTGTTTAAATTGATTTTATTTTTCTACTAGTTATTTTCTTTTTACAGTTTGTTGCCTTTTATTTTTATTTTTTTTTATTTGTTTCTGTTTATAGTTACTAATAAAAATAAAAAAATAAGAAAGAAAAAAAAGTTGTTTGTTTTTGTTGTTTCTATTGCAGCTCTGCCGAAGGAACTAGTCCCTGCCAAAGTGCTTGATCGCACATCACCTACACTCGAGCGCATTCGAGCCTAACGCAGCAAGCATCCCGCGTGCCTGCGCTCAACACTTCCGTAGGTGCGCGCGAGCGCACACCCTGCGCCCATGTACGCTCAATCGCACATCACTTGCGCTCGAGTGCACCTTCGCAGACTACACCAAAACGGGCCAGCACCTTGAATTTTGCCAAACTTATGTTTGGTCCGTTTTGTGAGTTTTTGTTTTGATTTTTTGTTTTTAATTTTTGGTATTTTTGTTTATTTTATTTTTTTTAAAAAAAAAAAACCAAAAAAATCCAAAAAAAAAAAAATTTTGGTTAATGTTTCATGTGGAAGTGTGCTTTGTTTAAAGAGTGAGGATAAGCATGAATTTTCCTTTAGGTAATTTTAATGCTACCCTTAGTTGTAGGACACCCGCTTTTTCCAACCATCCTCATCATTTTCACCCACATGGACCATGTTCATACTGCTCTAACCCTTATCATAGTTCAGGCAATTGTCCATCTTGGGGACAATTTTCCAATTTTTCACATGAGCAGATGAACACCAATTTCTCCAGTTTGGGGTCTGAAACAAATTTCAATTGCTACACCCTTGATTGGAGCAACCATTCTAATTTCTCGTGGCAAGCTAATGCTACGGGAAATTATGCTCCCCAATTTGATGAACTGCACCATCCTGAATATCCGCAGTTCGACAACCAATCCTCTACCCCTTCACCCTGCAATTATCCTCCACAAGATTTATCATTGGAAAACACCCTCAAAGAGTTCATACAGTCTAATGGCCAAACCTTGCAAGAGCTTAAAAATGCCACCATGGTCAACTCCCAAGCCATAAATGAAGTGAAGAATGCAGCCATGGCCAACACTCAAGCAATTGAAAAGTTGGATGGACAGCTTGGTTATTTAGTTCTTGAACTCACTAGAATAGAGGAAGAAGAGCTTCAAAGTCGGTTGATGGTGAAAGGCACTACATGATTGATGAGGATGATTCTAGCAATCCTTATCATGAGCATGTCAAAGCCACCACCCCAATTAGGAGAGAAAATTGTTGAGGAGATCGTTGATGAGACAAGTCTAGAGGACCCATTGGGAAAGTGCTTTGCTCAATTTGGATGTGACCTAGACCTTGACAAGTTACTTGAGCAAGCTGATGCCTTATTGGACTCCACTCCTAAGATGCGAATTGAAAATGGGGAAACCATCGAGATATCATTCCCTAACTCACCCTCATTAGCAGCTAAGCCTTTCATTGTGGGTAACCATGAGGAGAAAGAAAAAGAGGAGCAGTTGATCACATTGAGCCCCATCAACTCCAAATCTGTCCAAAGGACAAGGGAGTGAGTATCAAGCTCACTCCTTCATCAAAATCCCTCTTGAGACAATTCATGAACCCCAACCTTCAGTTCTTCAATGTCTCAAAGAGCCGTCTCATGCTAAAATTCTCAAGGATCTATGCACACAAGGTCACAAATCTAGGAACCATGTTCCTAAGAAGATCTTTCGAAGCAAGCAACTAGGCTACCTGAGACGGCAAAACATCCTTCCAGAGGGATATCAAATTCTTGAGAAGAAAGGATGAAAGGGATTGGTTGGACACCCAAATGATCGAGGAAAGTGTGGTATTCTTTCTTTCTTTTTATTTTCCGCACTTTATTTTGATTTCTTTTCCTTTTTGTCATTTCATTTTGTGTCATTTTCTTTTTATTTCTATCAGCAATTAATCTTTTGATATTTGTTTCTATGAGAAAATATTGCTGCTAGATTTTGACAGGTGTTTTGGTGTTCAAGTTTAGGGGACGCCCTGGCCTTTGCACACTCGAGTTTCCGCATCCTACGGTATTGTGTCTCTTGCTACATTGGGGACAATGTGTCATTTAAGTTTGGGGGTGTGGACAAACACATTGTCTTTTGTTTGTTTGTGTCTTTTGTTTGTTTTTATCTGTTTTTTTTGTTTAAAAAAAAAAAAAAAAAAAAAAAAAAAAAAAATTGTGCTATGTTATTGATTAAGCAAGGATAACACCTATTCGTGGTTTGCATGTCATTGGTCCATTTAGCATTTTGAACACAGCATGTCAAGAGGAATCGAGTCTTTTGACTCATTGTTGGATTAGAGAGATTTCACATGTTCGAGTTTATCACCACGAGCACACTAGCACGAATCGGTGAGGTATAAGATTTGACTTGATTAGGTATATTTTGAGATAGGTAGGATGAAGTGTGATGAAACCATGGCTTGAAAAAAAAAAAAAAAAATTCAAATCAGTTTGAGCTTCTCATTGAGTAACGGACCTCATGCCTCACAAAGCATTGAGTGTTCGCAGAAAAGATGAGAAACCTAACTTGGTTGGTTGTATGGCTAGTTTGGCCAGAGCCTAGTTGACTTGAGTAATTAAGCGCTTAGGATGTTTCTACATCCAGGTGCCCTAAAACCATTTGGTTTGGGAGTCTCTGGCCCAACACTCGTTACATGGGTCAATTAGAAAGTTTAAGGAAGCTAAGCATTGCACAAAATACAAAAAAAAAAAAAAAAAAAAAAAAAAAAAAAAAAATTAAGCCTTGGTTGTTTCATCTGAGCAAATTCCTATCACAACTAAAGTACACCCAAGTTTGAGAATAAATTGAAGCCTCCGGATTTTATGTTAGTCTTACATTGCACTTATTGGAACATGTGTTGTCTCAAATTTCCATCTTTGAGTTGAATGATTTGTGCTTATCTTGATGATGTGATTGTGGTGTTCATTATGATAAACCTACTCATGATATTAAAAACCATGTGTTTGTGTGGAAGTCCTTGTTTATGAAATAACATAGTGCATAAATGTTTGTGGGTATCATTCCTGTTAAACCCTCACGAGACTTCACTCGTCCTCTAGGGATACCTAGGGGTTTAAAAGGCTTGTTGCATGCGCTAAATGCAATCGTATATCCCACGAAAGATGGATTTATCTTTTGTTTTCTGTTTTTCCATTCTTGTTTTTAGTTTTGTATTGCTAAGGGACTAGCAATATGTAAGTTTGGGGGTGTGATAAGTGCTAAAATATTTATATTTTCAGCCCTTAACTTGCATGTTTTAATCCTTTGGTTTTGGTTAATTAGGACATTTTACTGCCTTTTTGTATTTTCTTTGTTTTATAGGCTTTTGGAAGAAAAGAAAGCATTTCTGGAAAAATTCCAAGCTTAAAGGGGCAAATTGGGAAGACCTAGAGGATATGGTTAAGCTTAACCAATCATGGTTAAAGTTTAATCAAATAAAGGAAAGAATTAATTCGGAATTTCTCAATTTGAAGTCAAATCGGATTGGATGCAAAATTGGATTCTGAATACGTCTCGGTATTTTGACCATAACTTTCATCTCAGATATCCGATTGAGGTGATTCAAGCGGCATTGGAAAGCTAACTCAAACTACTACAATTCATTGTGAAATAGAATTTTCCCAATTCGGAGCGCCGCAAGGCCAAAATCATGCCGCAAGATAGGACCGCAATTCTGGGCGAATCCTATTCCGATTTGGGCTTAGGTTTTCTTTAACCTAATTGGGCTTGGACTTAAATCTCCGAAATTCCTAGGATTACTAGGGCTTCTAGGACTCTCCTAAGCCCTATAAATAGACCTCTAAGCCTCACAATTGAGGGGGATCAGACGAAGACGCGCCGGGGGCGCCGTTCTTGGTTGCTTTCCGTGTTTTCTGGGTTTTTGTAGCTTGGAACTCGAATTCTTTTGTAAGTTTTTAATTTTAATGAAGTAATTTAGTTTCTTTATGATTTCTTTTGTCATGAGAGGCTAATTCTTCAACTATGGTTGAAGATGAAGCCTCACCATTGATTAGTTTTATATTTTTATGTTTCGTTCGCATAAATCCGCTGCTTAATGTAATGTATGTTCGTTTGATTCAATTGTGTGACAAAATTGTGATTGATTGTTGTTTATAAATCGTAAAATGTTGGATATTCGTTGTGTTTCATCCAACGGATACATCGAATGATTTGATTGAGACTTATATCCATTGTGATTTACGGATACAATGGATGATTTGATCTCAATTGGATATTCGTTGTGATTTGTAATAGAGATGGATTCATCGAATGATTCAATTGGTTTATAAAAAAACAATAGAACATATATAGGGTTTAATTGTTTGTCGGATGCATGAATGAAAACATAAGAATGCATGCTTTGATTTGGTGAGGTGAATTCTAAAACCTTAGTCGTTTATCTTTTGATTATTTTTATTTTATTTAGTTTATGTTAGTTTATTTTCAAAATCAAAATCATTTGGAACTAGGTTAAGATATAATTGATTTAGATAAAAATTAAATTTCACAAACACAATTCCCTGTGGATCGACCTCGCACTTGCACACACACTATATTGCACACGACTCGTGCGCTTGCGAGTACAATTAAATTTGTACATCATTGATAAACATTAGATATGTATAACTCGATCAAAGCATTGACATATTGTTATATTAGCTAAATATAATTAGTGGTGGATATCAAAGCCTTACCCTTTATTATCATCACTTCAACAATCAATCTTTATTTTGTTTTTTTACTTAAGGAATTTACTTTTAAACGGAAATTCAGCAATCCTCGTGTGAATGATCCTGTACTTGCGCCATATACTACTATGCTGACCTTGTGCACTTGCTGGTAAAACGTACAAATATTTGCCTATTAATTTAGGTAGATTTTTATACAACAAGTTTTTGGGGCCGTTGCCGAGGATTGCAGGGAATTTTGTTTAAATTTATCTTCCTTTAATTTTGTTATTTCAATTTTCAATTTTTAATTTAGTATTATCAAAAATCAAAAAGAATTTCTTGCTTTCCCTAACTTTTCTGTTTTTTTGTTTCAGGTTGCGGATTGGCATTCTGTGATTGCAATCAATCGTCAGCCAAGTGCGATCGAGCGCACTGCGATCAAACGCACCGACCTGCGATCGAGCGTAGTTCCAGAGAGCTTCCGGACCAGGCAGTACTAAAGCTGCCTAACTGAAGAAGTAATCAAGTTCATACAAGGTCGTCGATCTCAAGCTTCAACAGTTTTTCCCTTCGATCCTGAAATTGAGCTGACAATTCGACAACGACCTAGAGACAAAGAAGGAGAAGAAGTTAAAATGGAAGATTTGCAAGAAAATCCAATTGGGCCAGGACCATTAGAGGCAAATCCACCACGGGTGAGGAGACCAATGAAGCAGGCATATGTGCCAACAAACCTCCATCGACCCTTTTGCATAGCATATCAACCAGAGGTGGATGACAGCTATTATATCTCTCCCCAAATCCTCAATGCATTGACTCACTTCAGAAGCACAACCACTGAGGATCCCAACTTGCATCTTAAGGAATTCTTTGACTTATGAAAGTTGCAACATGTTCAAGGCCTCACTCCAGAGAGACTCAGGTTAGTCCTCTTTCCTTTTTCCTTGAAGGATAACACTAAACTATGGTACAATTCCTTACCTGCAGAGTCCATTCATAAGAAGAATTGACCACCAAGTTTCTAAAGTGGTTTTTCCCATCCCAGAAGACAAAGCAACTTAGAAGGGAACTTCAATTGTTCCAACAACGAGACAAAGATTTGTTCTTTGAAGCATGGGATCACTTCAATTCCTTAATTCTAAAGTGTCCACATCACAACATCCCTCAAGAGGAGCAGGTACAAATTTTCTATGAAGGATTAGATGATACTGACAAAGGGATGGGATTCAGCTTGCTTAGGAACACTTATGGAAAGGAGTAGTGAGGAAGCTGTGGAACTTTTTGAGACATTAAGTGAGCATTCACAGCAATTCTGCTCAAGAGGAAGGATAGGAATTAAAAGCAAGGGCATGTATGAAGTGAATCTCAGTGGGGGATCAACCAATCAGTTGGCTGCAGTAGAAAAGAAATTGGATATGCTTGTCAAGGCCATGACTGTTCATAAAATGTCACCTCTGCAACAGGACACACCAATCCAGGTATGTGCTATTTGTGCCCAATTAGATCACACCACTGAGAAGTGTCCTTTATTTTCTTGTGCAGAACAAGCAGAGGTGAATTTTGTGGGACAAAATAATTATCCCCACAAGAACAACCCATACTCCAATACTTACAATCCAGGATGGCGTAACCATCCAAATTTCTCTTGGAGTAATAATCAAGGACAGTAGAAAGGGCCCCAACAAGCAAGTCAACCAGCTCAAGAGCCAAAGATGAACCAACTAGAGAATATGATACATAACCTGGTGACTTCACAACAGCAATTCATGGCTGATCAAAACATGTCAATACAAAGACTGAGGAAGCCATACAAAAGCTGGAAGTGCAAATGGGTCAGATGGCAAAGGAGCTGAGTGAGAGGAAGCAGGGAGAATTTCCAGCTCAAACAGTACCTAACCCAGGCAATCACCAGTAGCTGAAGGCAGTCACAGTTCAAAGAGGTCCTGCTCCTACAAGAGCACTTGAGCCCAATTCTAAAGAGCTCAAGTGCAGCTCTTCACACTAGGAGTCTTACAATCACCAGTAGACGCGTTTGAGCAGGCAAGAACTGCAAGCGCATCTACTCACAACTGTGGTACTGAAGCCACTCAGAGGGCGGTAACATTTTCTCTCTTGTCTTTTCATCTTACTTTCTTTCCTTCACATATGTCTTGATTATCCTTGATGTTTTGACTTTTGACTTTTCTTTTGTTTGAAAATAAATAAATAAATAAATAAATTTTTTGACATTCTGATACTACGATCGATCGCAGGATACCTACGATCAAGCGCAGTTACCGAAAGGTGACTCGATACCTTCTATTAGTGCGATCGAACGCACCCTAGGTGCGATCGAGCGCATTATGCCCAGACATGCATATCAGCCAAATGCGATCGAGCGCACTCGGACAGCAGGGCCTGAGCCCTATTTAGGTCACTTTTTCCCATGGCCCACATCTCTTCTCCCGACGCCATACAGACCTTCTCCAACTCCCCACCTCCGGCACTCATTCTCCTCCCATTTTTCACCGCGCTTTCACCAAATCCACTACACCACCACCATCTAAGACCCTTTTCCGCCACCATACCACCATCCTTCACCGAAAACCACACCACATTCCAACTTCAACCCAACCCTCAATATCTCCGAACACTCATCCAACCTCCATTTTTTTTCAATTTTTCTCGCAATTGTGGGTGTTTACCCACCCATATTGCCTCTGTGTTGGAATTATTGTGTGTTTGCAGGGGGTTTGGAACATCCTAGGCTGGAGTTGTCTTTGGGATCAACCGGAGTGCACAACACCTGTTTGACCAAAGTTCCCAACCAAGTTCAAAATGCCTAGAACACGTGCTTCCTCTTCCAGAGGGTCCGAAGCTAATGCTATTTCTCCCCCACCAGCTTTTGAAGAACGGGAGTTGCTGTTTGAAACCACCTTCACCATAAGAGAAGATTTCCAACACAATGAGGCGACTCAATGGGCGGTCGCTGAGTTTAGGTGAAGGGGCCTTAAGAAGCTCTTTAAACCGGTCACCTCTACCGTCTACCGGAAGTTGGTCGTGGAATTCGACCCCAAGCTTTCCCATGACTCTGACAACCCGGTCGCTTTCTCCTCAAAAGTACAAGGCCAAATTGTGCATGTAACGAGGGCCGACATAGCCGCTGCCTTGCAGTGCAATGATGAGCTTCCTCCCGAAACTGCAAATCTTGCCGAGCAACCGACCCGATATTATGTGGCAGAGATCATTAAAGACATGTGCCAAGGGGACTATGTGGATGCCCACCACAATGCTAGCAGCCGGTCCAAGTTGCCGCGAAGGTTATGGTTCATGGACTCGGTGCTTCATCGCAATGCCTTCCCCTTGGGACACAAAACTCAAAGGCGAGATCAATTTCTACAAACCCTTTACGCCATTCACAAGGATGCCTAGTATTCCATTCCCGAAATTATTTGGAATCAAATCCGTAAATTTTGGAATGGAGTGCATGTTGGGGGAGCAGAGTCCACACACTCTTGGGGGTTTCCTTTCCCATACTTGATCACATATATTCTCCCTAAAAAGGGCATCAAGGGCACTACAGCTGACGAACCAGTCACGACCACTCCCATATTTGGCATTCGCCAATGGAATAAGAGTTACTCCCATATGCCCCAAGCACTTTCAGAAGAAGGGGAAGAGGCAGATGAGGTTGAGCCAATGGCCGAAGATGAACCAACAATTGAGCCGGTAGCAGAAGATGATGAAGAGGCCTCAATTGATGTTCGAGCCATCCAATACCGATCCCGTTGTGAGCAAATGGATGGTCTTCGGAGAGAGCTAGCTGATAAAAGAAGGGAAGCTAGGGAAAATAAGGTTGCCATGAACAAACGATTAGCTGCCCTAGAAGAATTGATGCGATCCATCCTAACCCGGTTACCACCACCCCCTGGAGCATCTACTTCTGGGCAACGCTGAGAGGGGACCACAGTCTGGCTGAAGACGTAAAATTTAGCGCTCATGGGAGGCACCCCATAGCATATCCTTTTGTTTTATTGTTTGTTTTATTTTATTTTGTTTCTGTTTGTTTGTGTTTTATTTTACTTTAGTGTTTTTTTTTTTTTGTGTTTCAAGTCTTTTCTCACATTTTTACATTCTGTTACTACGATCGATCGTACCTGCTTGCGATCGAGCGCAGATTTCCATTTGTCATTTAATTGCATTCTATTAGTGAGATCGAACGCACAACCTGTGCGATCGAGCGCACTTGGGAGCATCCTATAGTTATTGTTTATTTTGTCTTGTTTTTATTTCGTTTTCGTTTTGTTCCTTTTTACTTGTTTGTGTGTTTTACTATTTTGCAGGGACAAGTGTACTTCAATTCAAGTTTGGGGGTGTGCTACGAGCCATGCTTTCCAAGACTATGTCCACCATTTCCCGGGTACATTATTTCCTTTACTTAGACACATTAGGGACAATGTGTCATTTAAGTTTGGGGGTATGGGCACAGATGTTCACACACTTTGTCCCAATTTCATGTTCTTTATTTTCTGTGTTGTTTGTTTGTTTTCAAAAAAAAAAAAAAAAAAATTCTTTAATTATGCATGTTCATGTTTGCTCTAAAATTCTAGGTTGATCTAAAAGAATTGTGATTTGAATTCATCAATGAGCTTAAAATTTTGAACACATGATCTAATGAGTGAATCTATTAGTTTGATTACTTGCTTAGGACAGTTGAAAAATCACATGTTTGATCTAATCACAGAAGCACATTAGCACATGATCTGTGAGGTAAGATACGAGGTCTGATATGTGTGTTTCTGTATCTTGGATGAAATTGGATGACTTATTAGATGACACTTGGCATATATATTGAAAAAAAAAAAAAGTGAAATAAATGATGATTGATGGCTTTTCACTGAGTTACTGGACCTCTTGCCTCAAAGCATTGAGTGTTCATGTCAAAAGGTGAAAATTTTGGATTTGATCAATTTCATGGTTAATTGGTTCTGTAGCCTTTTTGACTCGAGTTAATAAGTCCTTAGGTGTGTCATTACACCTAATGCCCTAAAACCATCTGGTTTAGGAGTCATTGACTTAACACTTGTTACAAGGGTCAATTAGAAAGCTTAAGGGAACCAACATTGCACAACCTGACCAAAAAAAAAAAAAAAAAAAAAGGAAAGAAAAAGAAATATGCCAGTGTGTCATTCTGATAGGAAATCCAGTAAATTCTGAGATAAGGAGACACGCATATTGGAAAGATTTGGAAGCCTCAAAATTGTGTGATGGTTCACTTTACACTATTTTCAAACTTGTGATGATTTAGCATGTCCTTTGTAAGTAACTGCACTTTGAGATTCTGATTTATTATAGAGTTCATCTTTTTAAGTTTGCTTATGAATGAAAACCATGATCTTGAAGTGATACCTTAATTTTTGAATAACATGAACTCTTGCATAATGTTTGTGGGTAACATTTATGGAAAACCCTCGCAAGACTTCACTCGTCCACTAGGGAATTCCTAGGGGTTTAAAAGGCTTGTTGCATACGCTAAATGCAATCGTACATCCCACGAAAGATGGATTTATCTTTTGTTTTATGTTTTTCCATTTCTGTTTTAGTTTTGTATTGCTAAGGGACTAGCAATATGTAAGTTTGGGGGTGTGATAAGTGCTAAAATATTCATATTTTTAGCCCTTAAACTTGTGTGTTTTAATCCTTTGGTTATAGTTAATTAAGCCATTTTAATTCCTTTTTGTGTTTTTGATGTTTTTACAGGCTTTTGGAAGAAAGTGAAGTAAAACTGGGTGATTTGGGCTCAAAGAGAGAAGATGGAAAAAATTGGAACTCCCTAACACTGCGATCAATCGCAGGGTACCTGCGATCGAGCGTAGTACCAGAGAAAACACTGCACGAACTAAGCTAGGAGCGATCGAGCACATGCCTGAAGAAGGATCGATTGCAGACCTGCGATCGAGCACACACAGGTTGTGATCGATCGCACCCGTGCGCAGGAGACAACCCAAGGTGGCGGCTAAGATGTCCCTATTTCCATATTAGGGTTTTCCAACTCCCAATTGTAATAGGATTGAAACCCTACGAAATCCCTAGGGTTTACTACTTTTCCAAGGACTTCTAAAGCCTATAAATCGACTCCTAAGCCTTTAGAATAGACAGGCTTGGAGAAGGGAAAAGAATATGAGCTCTCAAGTTCAAGTCTCGGGTTTATTCTTTTCTTTTCTTTTCTTTTATGAAGATGTTTAATATCAACCTGATGTGTATCTAATTTAATTAGTGGGGCTTGATTGAAGCCCTAGTTATGTTTTGTTAATATTTCAATATTGGCGCCTTTGTGATGATCATGTTGTGCTATTTAACTTGATTAATACCTGCTTGCATGAATTCCTCATATGTGTGTGCCAGATCAACATATGCATGTGGTATGGACTAGTTAGTTAAATCAATTTGGATGGCCGAGTCCTGGGTTTAACATAAGTAACAAGAGAAATCCACGCCGGGTTCTTGGGTTAATCAACATGGGGAACCGAGCGTATATGCCATTACCTAGGCCTTGTGTGTTTGTCGATTTCCATAGAACATATGCTTTTCTAAAGAAAAACTTAGTATAAATCATGCTAAATCCATTAGGAATGAAAAGAGTTAGAGTATACGCCATGCCTAACTTGTTACTTAGGGAAATCTATAGCTTTAGGAGTATACGCTGAAAAGCGCTAAAATATTCATATTTTCAGCCCTTAACTTACATGTTTTAATCCTTTGGTTGTCATTAATTAGGCCATTTTAATTCCTTTCTGTGTTTTTGATGTTTTTATAGGCTTTTGGAAGAAAGTGAAGTAAAACTTGTTGATTTAGGCTCAAAAAGAGAAGATGGGAAAATTGGAGCTCCTTGGTACTGCGATCAATCGCAGGGTACCTGCGATCGAGCGCAATACCAAAGAAGATGCTGCACGAGCTAGGCCAGGAGCGGTTGAGCGCAGGCCAAAAGAAGGATCGATCGCAGACCTGCGATTGAGCGGACACAGGCTACGATCGAGTGCACCCGTGCGCAGAAGGCATCCCAAGTGGCGGCTATAATGTCCCTATTTCCATATTAGGGTTTTTCAAACTCCAAATTGTAATAGGACTGAAACCCTACGAAATCCCTAGGGTTTACTACTTTTCCAAGGACTTCTAAAGCCTATAAATAGACTCTTAAGCCTTTAGAATAGAAGGCATGGAGAAAGGAGAAGAATAGGAGCTCTCAAGTCAAGTCTCGGGATTATTCTTTCTTTTCTTTTCTTTTCTTTTATGAAGATGTTTAACATCAACTCTATGTGTAGCTAATTTATTTAGTAGGGCTAGATTGAAGCCCTAGTTATGTTAAATTAATATTTCAATATTGGCGCCTTGTGATGATCATGTTGTGCTATTTAACTTGATTAATACCTGCTTGCATGAATTCCTCATATGTGTATGCCTGATCAACATGTGCATGTGATATGGACTTGTTAGTTAGATCAATTTGGGTGATCGAGTCCTGAGTTTAACTTAAGTAACAAAAGAATCCACACCGCGATTCTTGGGCTAATCAACATAGGGAACTAGGAGTATACACCCATGCCCTAGGCCTTGTGTGTTTGTCGATTTCTATAGAACATATGCTTTTCTAAAGAACAACTTAGTATATACCATGCTAAATCCTTTAGGAAAGAGAAGAGTTAGAGTATACACCCATGCCTAACTCGTCGCTTAGGAAAATCAATAGCTTAAGGAGTATACACCCATGCCCTTAGGTTGGCAAACATTAAATATGCATAACTTGATCAAAGCATTGGCATATTGAAATACTAGTTTAATATAATTAGTGGTGGATATCAAAGCCCTACCCTTTGTTATCATCACTTCAACAATCAATTTTTATTTTGCTTTTGCTTAAGGAATCTATTTTTAAACATAAATTCAACAATCCTCGTGGGAATGATCCTGTACTTGCACCTTATACTACCATGTTGACCTTGTGCACTTGCAGGTAAAACGTACAATTATTTACCTATTAATTTAGGTAGATTTTTGCACAACAAGTTTTTGGCGCCGTTGCTGGGGATTGTTTGATTTTGTTTGGAATTATTTTCCTTAGTTTGTTTTTGTTTTAAAATTTTCTGTTTTTATAGTTTTTTTCCGCAGTTTCTGTTTTGCCTCTGGAGGTGCGATCGATCGCCCAACCAGGGCGATTGAGCGCACCAGTACGATCGAGCGCACCTTACAGTGCGATCGATCGCACATCCAGAGAGCATCACAGTTACTACACTAATTACAGATCTGATTTATTTCTTTTTCTTTTTATTTTAATCATGTTGAGAAACAATACATCTCTGGTGCGAAGACCTATGAAAAGTTCATTCAGTTCCTAGATCCTCAACCAACCATCATACATTAATTTCCAGCCCATTGTGCAGAGCGGCTACGATTTATCTCCATTGCTCATTATGATTCCACACTATAAAGGCACACCTACAGAGAACCCATATTGGCATATTCAAGAATTCTGTGATCTCTGCAGGACTCAAAATGTTCAGGGTTTAACTGTAGAAGAAATCAAGTTAATCCTCTTCCCTTTTTCTTTAAAAGATAATGCTAAACTGTGGTACAATTCTTTGCCTGTAGATTCTATCCATACTTGGGAAGAATTGACCATGAAGTTTCTGAAGTTTTTCCCAGCCCAGAAGACAAAACAACTCAAAAGGAAACTTCAAATGTTCCAACAACAAGACGGAGATTTATTCTTTGAAGCTTGGGATCACTTCAATTCCTTACTTCTAAAGTGTCCACATCACAACATCCCTCAAGATGATCAGGTACAAATTTTTTATGAAGGTTTAGATGATACTAATAGAGGGATGGTTGATACAGCTTGTGGAGGTATGCTGATGGAGAAGAGCATTGAGGAAGCCATAGAGATCTTTGAAGGGTTGAGTGAACATACTCAACAATTCCCATCCAGAAGGAGGAAAGATGTAAGGAGCAAGGGCAAGAGTGACGAAAATGGCAAAATGAAAAATTAGATGTCTGCTGTGGAACAGAAGTTGGACATGATTGTCAAAGCCGTGACTGCTCAGAAAATTTCACCTTTGCAACAGGACACACTAGCTCAAAAGCCAGAAAAGGATGACCTGAAGGATCTTGTACGACAACTAGTGACTTCACAGCAGCAGTTTATGGCTAATCAAAAACAAGTCATACAAAAACTGGAAATACAAATGGGTCAGATGGCAAAGGAGCTGAGTGAGAGGAAGCAGGAAGAATTTCCAGCTCAAACAATACCCAATCCAGGGGATCGTTAGCAGCTGGAAGCAGTCACAGTTTTCAGAAATGGCAAGGTCATTGGAACTGAAGAGCCACCTCAAGAAACTCCAGAAGGACCATTAACTTCCAAGGTAAACAAAATGGAGAAGGTAAATGCACCACCCTTTCCTCAAAGGCTAGTCAAACCAAAGAAACAAGAGCAACTCAGGGATATCTTTGAAACTTTGAGGAAAGTAGAAATCAACATTCCTTTATTAGAGGCAATTAAACAAATTTCTTCATATGCCAAATTTTTAAAGGACTGTTGCACTAACAAAAGGAAGTTTAAGGAGTATGAGACAGTGGCCTTAACAGAAGAGGTAAGTGCAGTCTTGTTAAGGAAATTACCACCAAAGCTAACAGATCCAGGTAGCTTTACCATTCCCTGCAGGATAGGAGACCATTCCTTTGAAAAGGCGCTACTAGATCTAAGAGCAGGGGTAAATTTGCTGCCTTACACTGTATATGAAAAGCTGGGGTTGGGGGAGCTTCAACCAACCTCTATCCCCTTGCAATTGGCAGACAGAAGCATCAAACAACCAAGAGGTATACTGGAGGATGTGTTGGTAAAGGTAGGAACATTTATTTTACCTGCTGATTTTATTGTATTAGATGTGGAAGAATCCCTTGTGCCATCACCGTTACCTATTATCTTAGGAAGACCCTTTATAAGAACTGCCGATACTACAATAGGGGTGAAAAAGGGTATTGTGAGTATGAAGGTAAATGGTGAGACAATCGAATTCAAAATATTCGATGCATTGAAAGTACCTCAAGAAGATTTAGAATGTTTTGATGTTTGTGTGATCCAAAATGTTAGTGAGACAGTTTTGCAGGACCATCATAAAGATCCATTGGAGGCCACCCTCACCCAGAGTCTCACAAGGCAGGATATTGAGTCAGAACTATAAGAGATCACTAGTGATGTTATGGAAACAGTGCATCACCTTGAGGCCTCTCCTAAATACTCAGGTAAGTATACTCATCCCTTTGAAATTCTTGAGCCCACTAACACCTCTCTTGTTCCCTCTGTTGTACAGGCACTCAGGCTGGATTTGAAGCAATTACCGGAGCACTTAAAATATGCATACTTGGGAGAAAACAAGACACTACCAGTCATCATTGCTGCAAATCTGAGTTGTGGGGAAGAAGAAAAGCTATTGAGAATTCTGAGAGAACATAAAACCGCCTTGGGATGGACCATTGCTGACATCAAAGGAATAAGTTCAGCTAAGTGCATGCATCAAATCTTCCTTGAAGACGAAGCAAAGCCAACCAGGGATGCACAAAGAAGACTCAACCCACACAAGAAGGAGGTAGTCAAGGCAAAGGTATTAAAATTACTAGATGTGGACATCATCTATCCCATCTCAGATAGCAAATGGGTCAGCCCAGTTCAAGTAGTACCAAAAAAAAGTGGGATCACAATGGTGAAGAATGAAGATGATGAACTGATACCCACAAGAGTAACCATTGGGTGGAGAGTATGCATCGATTACAGAAGACTGAACAAGGTAACAAGAAAAGACCACTTTCCATTATCGTTCATTGACCAAATGCTAGAGAGATTAGCTGGCCATAGCCACTACTGTTTTTTGGATGGATATTGTGGTTATAATCAGATTGCAATAGCACCAGAGGATCAGGAGAAGACCACCTTCACATGTCCTTTTGGCACATTTGCCTACAGAAGGATGCCATTTGGTTTATGCAATGCCCAGCTACATTCCAGAGATGCATGATGAGTATTTTTTTAGACATGGTAGAGAAAACCATTGAGGTCTTTATGGATGACTTTAGTGTTTTTGGGTTTAGTTTTGATGAATGTCTACACCATTTGAAAAACGTTCTCAAGCGGTGTGAAGAATGCAACCTAGTGCTCAATTGGGAAAAATGCCACTCCATGGTTCAACAAGGCATTGTATTGGGTCATGCTATTTCAAGCAAGGGCATAAAAATGGATAAGGCCAAGATAGAAATCATCTCCAAACTTCCCCCACCTCTGGCAGTCAAAGGGGGTATGGAGTTTTCTTGGACATGCCGGGTTTTATAGATGGTATATCAAGGATTTCTCCAAGATCTCTAGACCCCTCTGTGCATTGCTTGGGAAGGAAGCCAAGTTTGACTGGACCAAAGAATGCATGACGGCCTTCAACACACTAAAAATGCTGCTCACTTCTGCACCAATTATGCAAGCACCTGATTGGAGCTTACCTTTTGAGCTCATGTGTGATGCCAGTGACTTTGCAGTGGGAGCCATTTTGGGTCAAAGGATCATTAAGGTACCTCATGCCATTTATTATGCCTCTAGAACATTAAATGATGCTCAGCTGAATTATTCTACTATTGAGAAAGAATTATTAGCTGCCATATTTGCTTTGGAGATGTTCAGGTCATACCTAATTGGTTCTAAGGTTATTGTATTCACTGATCATGCTGCGTTGAGATATTTGTTTACCAAGAAAGATGCCAAACCAAGACTGATCAGATGGGTATTACTACTACAAGAATTTGACCTTGAGATTAGAGACAAGAGGGGCAGTGAGAATGTGGTGGCAGATCACTTATCCAGATCACTCTATGAGGAGGAAGGAGATGAGCTCCCACTAAATGAAAATTTTCTAGATGAGCAGTTGTTTGCAGTTGATATCCAACTCCCATGGTATGCAGATATAGTGAATTACATCACTGCCAAGGTCTTCCCTCCAGATATGTCTAGCCAAGAAAGGAAGAGATTAATATCTACATCTAGACAATACCATTGGGACGACCCCTATTTATTCAAATTCTGCCCTGATCAAATCATTAGAAGATGTGTCCCAGAAGATGAGCACTTGAGCATTTTGCAGCATTGTCACCAGTTTGCTTATGATGGACACTTTGGGGCAAAAAGAACAGCACTTAAGGTATTACAATATGGTTTTTATTGGCCCAATATGTTTAAAGACGCTTTCTTGTTTTGCAGCTCTTGTGATAAATGTCAAAAGACAGGTAACATCTCCTCTAGAAATCAAATGCCATTACAAAATATTTAGGTTGTGGAAGTCTTCGATGTGTGGGGTATTGACTTCATGGGACCATTTCCTCATTCATTTGGCTATTCATATATTCTTGTGGGTGTGGATTATGTGTCTAAATGGGTCGAGGTTGTCCCCTCAAGGACTAATGATCACAAAGTGGTTGTGAAGTTTTTGCAGGAAAACATTTTTGCTAGATTTGGAACACCCAGGGCAATCATTAGTGATGGGGGAAGCCACTTTAACAACTATGGTTTCACTTCTGTGATAAAGAAATATGGCATCACTCATAAGGTTGGCACTCCATATCATCCTCAAACCAGTGGCCATGTGGAGATCAGCAACAAAGAAATCAAAGGCATCCTTGAAAGGACAGTAAACCCCAATAGGAAGGATTGGTCACTACGCTTGAACGATGCACTATGGGCTTACAGGACTACTTACAAGACACCTATCGGCATGTCTCCATATCGATTGGTTTTTGGGAAAGCATGCCATCTACCAGTGGAATTGGAAGACAAAGAATATTGGGCCATCAAGAAGTTTAACTTCGATATGAAACAAGCTGGCGACACAAGGAAGCTCCAACTAAATGAACTGGAGGAATTAAGGCGTGATGCATATGAGAATGCCAAACTCTACAAGGACAGAACCAAAGCATACCATGACAAACAACTGATCAAGAAGGAGTTTCAAGTAGGACGAAGGTTTTGATCTATAATTCAAGATTGAAACTCTTCCCTGGAAAGCTTAAATCAAGATGGTCTAGGCCCCACATTGTTACACAAGTATTCCCTCATGGAGCCTTGGAAATTCACGACCCCCAAACCGACCAATCATTTAAGGTCAACGGACACAGAGTCAAGCCATATCTTAAAGTAAAATTGGCACTCCACTCCATCCAAAATGGAGCATCTACTTCTGGGGAACACTGAGAGAGGACCAAAGTCTGGCTGAAGACGTTAAACATAGCGCTCATGGGAGCCACCCCATAGCATATCCTTTTTATTATGATGTTTATTTTATTTTTGTTTCCTTTGTGTTTTATTTTACTTTGGTGTGTTAGTGTTTCAAATATTTTGTCATGTTTTTCAATTCTGTTACTGCGATCGATCGCACCACACATGCGATCGAGCGTAGGTCTCCATCTGTGAGGCTGCCGCACTCTGTTAGTGCGATTGAACGCACAACATGTGCGATCGAGCACACTTGGCAGCTTCTCTTAGTTATTTTTATTATTCTTTTTTTTGTTCATTTTTACTTCGTTTTAATGTTGTTTCTCTTTACTTGTTTGTGTGTTTTATTATTTTGTAGGGACAAGTGTGCTTCAATTCAAGTTTGGGGGCATGCTATGAGTCATGCTTTCCTAGACATGGTCGACCATCTCCCGGGTACACTCTTTCCTTAATTTAGACACATTGGGGACAATGTGTCATTTAAGTTTGGGGATATGGGCACACATGTTCACACACACTTTGTCCCAATTTCATGTTGTTTGTTTTGTGTGTTGTTTGAAAAAAAAAAAAAAAAAAATTATGCATGTTCTTGTTGCTCAAAAATTTTTGGTTGATCTAGAAAAAATTGTGGCTTGAATTCATTAGTGAGCTTAAAATTTTGAACATATGATCTGATGAGTGAATCTGTTAGTTTGGTTACTTGCTTAGGCCAGTTGAAAAATCACATGTTTGAGCTGATCACACAGGCACATTAGCACATAATTTGTGAGGAATTACATGAGGTCTAATGTGTGTGTTTTTGCATCTTAGATGAAATTGGATGACTTATTAGATGACGCTTGGCATATATATTGAAAAAAAAAAAAAGGTGAAATAAATAATCATTGATGGCTTTTAACTGAGTAACTGTACCTCTTGTTTTAAAGCACTGAGTGTTCACGTCAAAAGATGAAAAAATTGGATTTGATCATTGTCATGGTTAGTTGGTTTTGTAGCCTTTTTGACTCGAGTTAGTAGGTCCTTAGGGGTATCTCTACACCTAATGCCCTAAAACCACCTGGTTTGGGAGCCATTGACTTAACACTCGCTACAAGGGTCAATTAGAAAGCTTAAGAGAACCAACATTGCACAACCTGACCAAAAAAAAAAAAAAAGAAATATGCCTTGGGTCATTCTAATAAGAATTTCAGTGAATTTTGAGATTTGGAGACATTTACATATTGGAAAGATTTGGCAGCCTCATAATTTTGTGCTAATTCACATTACACTGTTTTCAAACTTGTGATATTTTAGCATATCCTTTGTAAGTAATTGCACTTTGAGATTCCAATTCATTGTGAGGATGGAGTTCATCTTTTTAAGCTTGCTAATGAATAAAAATCATGATCTTGAAGTAATGCTTTAATTTTTTGGATGACATGAACTGTGCATGATGTTTGTGGGTAACTGTAACGACCTAGATTTTAAAGCTCTTATTTAAATAATATTAAATAAGATTAAAAATATGAATGAATAAATTAGATCAATGATATGTAGATTAATGATATTGAATAACTATTTAGTGTTAAAGGTATATTACATTGATTTTTGACATCTTTTGTATATCACTTCAATTCTAAAATTTAGCTTCATTAATATGTTTATGGGCATAATTAAACTCAATCTAGTAAATAAATTATTTATATTGGTGTTTAGTGAAGTTAGAAATTAATTTGAAGCTTCTCGCTTTTAGCCTAAAAGCGAGATCTTAATTTTCATACTTGTCTAAATGAGATTAAAAGCTGCTAAGAAAGATACCAAGGCTAGCCACCTTTGTTGAAAGCTTAAAGTCTTCTAGTAATGATGATTATAGTAAATATCATGATTATAATGATTTAATAAGGCAAGTGGCCAAGTGGGAATGCAAATAGATTAAAGCCTAAGTTGAATATGAAACTTTGTACATGCCAAAAGTAGACTCAAACGAACTCGGATGAAGTCGAACCAAAAATATAAAATGTTTGTTTCGGAGTCCTCTATCTACTCTCAAAATTTCATGTCAATCGGAGTACGTTTAGACATTGAAAAATGGATCGGAATACACTGCCCTCATTTTGGACGAAAATATCAATTGGTATAGAGCATGAAATATGGACTAGGTTCATTCTTTTGGTTAAATACATCTCAACCCTTAGATCAAATGTGTAAAAATAAATCATAACCATTCATTCTCTTATAAATAGAGCATAAAGCTAAATTCACTTTCACTTTAGTTTTTACAATCTTAGAACAAGTAAAATTGTTTGCTCCTTTCATTTTATTTCTTAGTCCTAGCCAAATACCATATAGCCTAGATCTTTCTTGTAGTGTTCAAGCGTTTTTCTAAAACTAGCTACCTAGAGAAGATTTGGTGGAGTTTTACTTCTAAAGGATTATTGGGTAAGTGTTTCTTGTATAAAAATCATGATTTATTGCTTTTATTACTTGTCCTCATTTAATTGTTTAAAGACCCAATAAGCGTATAATGTAAAATAAAGTAATGGAACAAGTGAATTAATAATAAAGAGTTAGTGGACAAAATCAATTAAGGACTTATAATATTATCTATATATTATTTACTTTATAGTATTTACATTTAGTCATTTCTTTTATGTCATTTAAATTTCTGTTCATATTTCTGGCGGTAAAGACCATTTGATGTCATCCCCGAAATATGCATTATTTACATTCAGTTATTTCTTTTATGTCATTTAAATTTCTGTTCATATTTCTGGCGGTAAAGACCATTTGATGTCATCCCCGAAATATGCATTATTTACATTCAGTTATTTCTTTTATGTCATTTAAATTTCTGTTCATATTTCTGGCGGTAAAGACCATTTGATGTCATCCCCGAAATATGCATTATTTACATTCAGTTATTTCTTTTATGTCATTTAAATTTCTGTTCATATTTCTGGCGGTAAGGACCATTTGATCTCATCCCCGAAATATGCATTATTTACATTCAGTTATTTCTTTTATGTCATTTAAATTTCTGTTCATATTTCTGGCGGTAAGGACCATTTGATCTCATCCACGAAATATGCATTTAACATTTACATTCAGTCATTTAACTAGTTATAAATGACTATCTTAGATTAATATAATAAAATGAGTAAATAAAGATGAAGTGACGGATAATAAATAAATATAAAAAGATGAGGGTCTTTAAACAATGATATTATCGGAGAATGAACTAAGTATTGTTTGTATGTATGTATTATATGCAGAAGTGGAGCAAAATACTACACTAAGGAGAGTAAGTATGGATATACTTACTGAGTACTAGCTTTGTTTTATTGTTATAGGAATTCTTATTTTGTCTTATTGATATAATTTTGCAATACAATTGCTGCATAATGTGTCTAATAAAATGGGCTGATAAGATAGCCACCTTAAGAACAAGCTGGGTGGATTGCCGCGAGGAACCGCTTCGGTATCTCGGTGGATGGGGGTATATAACCGTCCAAAAGGCCTAATATATAACTAAGCTGGGGCGGTGTAGTTGCCAGCACCAAACAGGTAAACCTCTAAAGTGTGAGGGACATAACGGACGTAAGCGGGCTGAGAGCTCATGAGAAGAGGTCTGAAGAAAGATTATCATAAAACACAAACTAATCTGTCATTACGCTGCATTCACAACTCATTCATTATTATATATTTTAGTCTTTAATCTTATTTGTTCAAACTAGTCTTTTAGTCTTTATATCTAGGAAAATAGATTACTCACTTGTTTGTCTATGTAAATATGATAACGTCATCTTTACATAGATCTTGATCTGAGGATAGAAAGTGAGGACGATGGTCCTTTTACTGGTTTTGATAGTTGATAGACCATCTGCTGAAGGATTTATGCTTACTCTATGGAGCAAGTCTCATTTATGTTAATCGCTTTTATTATGTATGGTGATGTGTGTAAACTTAATAGATATTACTATGTTAATTTAGGTGCCATCTGTGGCATATATTTGGTACACCTAGTGTGTACATATGTTGTAATGAAAACCATGTTTCTATTTTATTTAATAATATATCACATCGAGGTATTTCAGTCAGCTCAACTGTGTTGTATAAGTTATTCCTAGGTCAAAGAAAAAGAGAAAAAATATACATACTCCGCTGTAAGATTGTATTTTTTTAAAGTTGCAGCGTCACGACTTCGATATTTGCTAGTTCAAATATCGGGGCGTTACAGTAACATTTATGGAAAACCCTCACGAGACTTCACTCGTCCACTAGGGAATTCCAAGTGGTTTAAAAGGCTTGTTGCATATGCTAAATGCAATCGTACATCCCACGAAAGATGGATTTATCTTTTTGTTTTCAGTTTCCTTTTAGTTTTTAGTTTTGTATTGCTAAGGGACTAGCAATATGTAAGTTTGGGGGTGTGATAAGCGCTAAAATATTCATATTTTCAGCCCTTATCTTACATGTTTTAATCCTTTGATTGTAATTAATTAGGCCATTTTAATTCATTTTTGTGTTTCTGATGTTTTTACAGGCTTTTGGAAGAAAGTGAAGTAAAACTGGGTGATTTAGGTTCAAAAAAAGAAGATGGGAAAATTGGAGCTCCTTAGGATTGCGATCAATCGAAGGGTACCTGCGATCAATCGCAGGGTACCTGTGATCAAGCGCAATACCAAAGAAGATGCTGCACAAGCCAGGCCAGGAGCGATCAAGTGCAAGCCAAAAGAAGGATCGATCGCAGACCAGCGATCGAGCGCACACGGGCTGCGATCGAGCTCACCCGTACGCAGGAGGCATCCCAAGTGGCGGTTATAATGTCCCTATTTCCAAATTAGGGTTTTCCAAACTCCAAATTGTAATAGGACTGAAACCCTACGAAATCCCTAGGGTTTACTACTTTTCCAAGGACTTCTAAAGCCTATAAATAGACTCTTAAGCCTTTAGAATAGAAGGCTTGGAGAAAGGAGAAGAATAGGAGCTCTCAAGTCAAGTCTCAGGTTTATTCTTTCTTTTCTTTTCTTTTCTTTTATGAAGATGTTTAACATCAACTCTATGTGTAGCTAATTTATTTAGTAGGGCTAGATTGAAGCCCTAGTTATGTTAAATTAATATTTCAATATTGGCGCCTTGTGATGATCATGTTGTGCTATTTAACTTGATTAATACCTGCTTGCATGAATTCCTCATATGTGTATGCCTGATCAACATGTGCATGTGGTATGGACTTGTTAGTTAGATCAATTTGGATGACCGAGTCCTAAGTTTAACTTAAGTAACAAAAGAATCCACACCGCGATTCTTGGGTTAATCAACATAGGGAACTAGGAGTATACACCCATGCCCTAGGCCCTGTGTGTTTGTCAATTTTCATAGAACATATGCTTTTCTAAAGAACAACTTAGTATATACCATGCTAAATCCTTTAGGAAAGAGAAGAGTTAGAGTATACACCCATTTCTAACTCGTCGCTTAGGAAAATCAATAGCTTAAGGAGTATACACCCATGCCCTTAGGTTGGCAAATATTAAATATGCATAACTTGATCAAAGCATTGGCATATGGAAATACTAGTTTAATATAATTAGTGGTGGATATCCAAGCCCTACCCTTTGTTATCATCACTTCACCAATCAATTTTTATTTTGCTTTTGCTTAAGGAATCTATTTTTAAACATAAGTTCAGCAATCCTCGTGGGAATGATCCTGTACTTGCACATTATACTACCATGTTGACCTTGTGCACTTACAGGTAAAACGTACAATTATTTACCTATTAATTTAGGTAGATTTTTGCACAACATACGCCATGCCCTAAGGTTGACAAACATTAGATATGCATAACTCGATCAAAGCATTGGCATATTGTTATATTAGCTAAATATAATTAGTGGTGGATATCAAAGCCCTACCCTTTATTATCATCACTTCAACAATCAATCTTTATTTTGTTTTTTTACTTAAGGAATTTACTTTTAAACGGAAATTGAGCAATCCTCGTGGGAATGATCCTGTATTTGCACCATATACTACTATGTTGACCTTGTGCACTTGCAAGTAAAACGTACAAATATTTGCCTATTAATTTAGGTAGATTTTTGCACAACATTAAGCACAACCATGCTAACCTCATCACGTACCATGACCCATGAATGTTGATATAAACAATCCAACATATCGTCCGGACCAAGGGACTTCAAGGGATGCATCTGCTTCAAAGCTAACTCCACTTTAGCTGAGTTGAAAGCCTTGAGAAGATTGGAGTTCATCTCCTCAATCATTCTCGCCTTCAACCCTATCAAACTGTCCTCCACCCTTGACACCTCCCCAGCGGTGAAGAGTGCTTGATAAAATTGAATAAAAGCTTTGCACACATCCTCCGATTTCTTCCATTCATTACCTATATCAACAGTGATCTCTTGAATTTGGTTCATTTATCGACAGTGATGTTGTGCCAAATACCCACCTAAATTAATAGGCAAATACTTGGTATGTTTTACTTGCAGGTGCACAAGATCAAACGATAGTATAGCAGGCAAATAAGAGATCATTCCCACGAGGATTGCTAAATTATGTTTATAAGTAATTTCCTATTTAATTAAAAGATAAAATTCAATTGTCACGATTGAATTTAATATAAAGAAATAAAATAAAAGATAAACTAAAACTAAAAAGGATTAGGGTTTTGATATCCACCACTAATCAAACTAATTAAGATAACAATATGCCAATGCATCAATTATACCGGTATATTTAATGTTTGCCAACCTAAGAGTATGGGTGTCTACTCCTTAAGCTATTGATCTTCCTAAGCAATGAATTAGGCATGAGTGTCTACTCTAATTCTTTTCTTTCTTAAAGGATTTAGCATAGGTGTCTACTAAGTTGTTCTTTAAGAAAGCATAAAT
>JADOBO010000114.1:0-46910 GCA_016403345.1 Corylus heterophylla | reverse complement strand
GAAATTTGTGCTCAATTATTCTATCATCCTTCACTCTAAAAAACCAATTATATATATATATATATATATATATATATATATATATATATATATATATATATATATATATGAGTCTTTCAAAACCTAGATTTCCAAAAGGAAAAATGAAATTATTGAGATCTTGTGGAATCTAAGACTTTACCCCATTAAACTTGAGCTCAATGACCAAACACATTGTGTGGCTAATGCTATATGATTACATCAGTTCTGTACTTGCAATGTGCAAAGGTAATGACATGTTCTTCTTCCCTACTGACAAAAGTTTTCTGTAACAGAATGAAATTACCACAACCCTAGTAGCCTTAATGATTGCATGATTGCATTTGAATGCAAATGAAATATGATTTGGTACCTAAGTTTCTCTTGATTCTTAAGTACTTAGTTGGATATATATTATCACAGCAAAGAGATCGGAACTCTTATGGCTCTGATACCAAGGGGGAGGTGATAATAGAATGCAGAAAATAACCAGTTGTAAATCAAAATAGTAGAACCGTCCAAGATGGCGGTATGACAATTATAATCAAAATAAACAAATGAAATTAAAAGCAGTTGATAAGTTGAAATCAAAGAAAATGATAATCGTTATAGATTATATGATAAAACCTTAACAAGAGTAAGCGTTAGGACTTACTTAAGTAATGGGCGAGAGAAGAAGAAGAAGAATCTAAAGGGAATGGTGGGAGGATAGAGTGTCTCAAAGAACCTCTCAAATAACCTCACGCCTTACAATGGGGAGGAGGCCGTTATATATTTGGGCAAAGATGAAAATTACAATCATGAGCCGCGTTCATGCGGTCAAAAAGCGATAAAGTGCGAGTAAGAGAAGGCACGTTTGGCGCCGATCGATCGGTGAAAGTATGTCACGAAGCGTGGCGTAAGCCGCAGTAGTGTCGGCGAGACAAATCTTGAGCGATGAGTGGCGATTGCAGATCGAGCAAGTAATCTCGCGCGTGTCGTTCGGACATGAGCGATAAAAGTGAGCGATGATTTTGCGCGAAACTCCAAATGGTTATGAGCAGATGATCCGCCTAAGATCAAAGCGAATCAAACCCAAAAACTCGAACACCGGCTGTTATGAGCTAGCTTACATTGGGCCGAACAATTCTGGCCGTTATGGAGCCATCTTAGAAAAACCGAATTATTGTTCATTATCAATAGAATCAAGATAAGATTGAATCCATTGCTTCTTTTTGGAACAATATTTTGGGACGGGAGGAGTAGGAGCAATATATGGCACTATGGTATCATATCTCATGAGTCATGAGCTCAACTTTTTTAACAATGGGACCAATTTTTGGAGACATTGTCCAAGTTTTGCATTGAAACCAGCGTCTTTCAATTTTTCTTGATTTCGACATATTTCCATTTGAGAAACCAAGGAATCATGAATTCTCTGGCAAAATAAAGCATGGGAGAAAAAATAGGGTTGTAATGGGCAATAAAGCCTTTACAAGCAACATGAGAGGAGAATAGGTGAAAAGCATAAACAATGGGATCAGGAAGAACATCAATTGTTAGGCCAAAATAATCCCACCAATGTTTGAACCACGGGGGAAGCAGGCAATTGAAATCTTCAATGAAAGTAACGAACCAAAAGTGTTTGGACTCAGGGTTCTGGTAAAGCATAAAGCGAAATCTTGAAAGAATATCAGAAGGAATGTTACCCGATCTCTTTGCTGCCTTGATTATACACCCTTCTCTCTTTCTCTCCCCCTGAGTATAGTCTTGCTCTTCTCCTTTTTGCTTACCCCCTGTTATCCTTTCTCTGTGTCGAAAGTCTAGTTGCTTTAGGCTCCTCCACCCCGTCGGTACAGTTTCAAGTGACCACCCCGTCACCTCAGTTTGCGAACCTGTAAGTCCCGTTGAAAGCCTGGGTTTGGCGTGTTAGGGCATTAAGTAGGTGCTGAGGGCTAGGCCAAGGGTATGCGTCACCTGTACGGCAGGCCAAGGGTATGCTTTGAGAGTAGAGCGACTAGGAAGGACATGCTTAGGAAGTTTAGACAGTGAGTGAGTACCTAGGATGAGATCCTTTAAGACTTCACCCAGTGTGTGATTTTGAGTTTAGTTTGTGTGTCATAATGTGGAGATCTGACGAGCTTTTGCAATCAAAAATTTCTGCTTTCAATACCTTGATTGTTGACTCTGTTTGTTCTGATCTTCCTAATGCTTTTTGGCATAGGAAAAAGCATATTGTTTCTTTACCTTATGTTAAAGATTTTTCTGAAAACAAAATTCCAACTAAAGCTGGGCCTATTCAAATGAATGCCGAAACTTTAGAATTTTGTCAAAAAGAAATTGCTGATTTGCTTGCTAAAGGTATTATTCGTAAGAGTAAGTCTCCTTGGTCCTGTGCTGCTTTTTATGTCATGAAAAATGCTGAGTTAGAAAGAGGTGCTCCTAGGTTAGTCATTAACTACAAGCCCCTCAATGATGTGTTAGAGTGGATTAGGTATCCTATCCCTAATAGGAAGGATCTGGTCAGTCGTCTAAACGACGTTGTTGTCTTCTCTAAGTTTGATTTGAAATCAGGTTTTTGGCAAGTCCAGATTAAGGATAGTGATAGGTACAAAACGGCCTTTACTACCCTTTTTGGTCATTATGAATGGAATGTCATGCCTTTTGGTTTGAAAAATGCCCCGAGTGAGTTCCAGAATATCATGAGCGATATTTTCAACCCATTCGACCATTTCACTATTGTTTATATTGATGATGTTCTTGTTTTTCAAAGTCCATCGATGAACACCGAAACATTTGAAATCGCTTTCTAGAAACCATTCGATATAACTGGCTTGTTTGTTTACGCCAAAAGATCAAACTCTTCCAAGACAAAATCAGATTTCTTGGGTTTGATATTTCTAAAGGCCAAATTCGTCCCTATTGATGTAGGCGATTCAATTTCTTGATAAATTTCTGATGTCACATCGAGAAATCACAACTCCAAAGATTTCTTGGTTCATTGAATTACATTGCTGATTTCTACAAGGATTTACGGAAACATTGTAAACCTTTATTTGAAAGATTACAAAGCAATCCTCCCCCTTGGTGAGATATTCATACTTCCCTTGTCAAAGAAATCAAACTCCATGTCAAGACTCTCCCTTGTCTAGGCATTCCTTACGATAATTCTTTCAAGATTGTTGATCTTGGCTCCTGAAATTGGCTTTGGAGGTATTTCGAAGCGGTTGTTTCATCAGAATCTAACCTAGAGTCTTCTGAACAAATTGTTCGATTTCATTCTGGATCATGGAATTCTGCGCAGATTAATTATAGTACTATTAAGAAAGAAATACTTTCTGTTGTTTTGTGCATTACTAAATTTGAATCGATTTGCTCAATCAAAATTTCTTTACGAATTGATTGCAAATCTGCCAAGTATATTTTAAAAAAAGATGTTGAAAATATTGCATCAAAACAGATTTTTGCGAGATGGCAAGCTATTTTGAGTGTTTTTGATTTTGATATTGAATACATCAAAGGCTCAAACAATTCAATACCGATTTTATTACATGAATTCTTGCAGTGCCACAATGGCGAGCAACAAGGGAAAGGAAAAGGTTAATCCTGTTTTGAAGCCTTGTCCTTCCATCCCACTTGACATGATTCCCCTTGATTTCCTTGGTGAACCTGTGACCCATACTTCATGTGTTTTTGGGAAATCCCCACTTATTGTCCAGTCAGATTCTTCTGCCTTTCATGGTTATATTCCTCCTATTTCGGATTCCCAAATGGAACCCAATTCTCTCTGGTTCTCAGACAGAACCAAATTCTAATCCTATTGTTTTGTCCTTCCCTTGGGTTACCCTACCTTTTTCTCAATATTTGTTTTCTTCTCAAGATCTCTCAGGGACACTGACAGTGGCCCATAACTATTTTCCTGCTCAATTTCATTGGATACCTGAACATCCTCTGAAAGATTTATCATTTTTCACTGATATTTTGATCAAAACTAATTCCATCAAATTTAGGAATATTCCCAAGAAAGACAACCCTCTCACGGCTGTTGGGACTATTGCCTATATTGTTAAGTTTATTTACATTTGAAGAATGGGGCTCCCACCCATCTCAACTTCTCCCTCTTCCAATTCTCCAATTCCTTTTCATATTATGATTATGTCAATGCCTGGTTTTGCTTTATGCTTTACGTAACCACGAGTCCAAACACTTTTGGTTCGTTACTTTCATTGAAGATTTCAATTACTCGCTTCCCAGTGGTTCAAACATTGGTGGGATTATTTTGGCCTAACAATTGATGTTCTTCCCGATCCCCTTGTTTTTACTTTTCACCTATTCTCCTCTCATGTTGCTTGTAAAGGCTTTGTTGCCCATTACAACCCTATTTTTTCTCCCATGCTTTATTTTGCCGGAGAATTCGTGATTCCTTGGTTTTTCAAATGGAAATATGTGAGTAAATCGAAAAAAATTGAAAGGCAGCTGGTTTCAATGCAAAACTTGGACAATGTCTCCAAAAATTGGTCCCATTGTTAAAAAGTTGAGCTCATGACTCATGAGATATGATACCATAGTGCCATATACTGCTCCTACTCCTCTGTCCCAAAATATTGTTCCAAAAAGAAGCAATGGATTCAATCTTATCTTGATTCTATTGATAATGAACAATAATTCGAGTTTTCCTAAGATAGCTCCATGCGGCCATAATTGTTCGATTCAAGGAAGCTAGCTCATAACGGCTGGTGTTCGAGTTTTTGGTTCTGATTCGCCTTGATCTTAGAGCGGATCAGCGTTCAAAACCATTTGGAGTTTAAATGCAAAATCAACGTTCACTTTTCATCTTTGTGTATCCGAACGACACGCAGAGGATTACTTGCTTGATGCAATCGTTCACTCAACATTTCAAGATTTGTCTGCCGACACCAAGCATTGCAGAAGCGACTCATTTTGATTGATACTTTCACGATCGGTCGGGCGCTAGGCGTGCCTCCTACTGCTTATTTTACTTTGCATTTTTTGACCGCATGAGCGCGCTCATGATTGTAATTTATCGCTTTGCCCGGCCTATATAACGGGCTCCTCTGGTGTAAAGTGAGGGTTATTTGAGAGGTTCTTTGAGACACTCTATCCTCCGCCCATTCCCTGAGATTCTTCTTCTTCTTCTCTCTCTGCCCATTACTTAAGTAAGTCCTAACGCTTACTCTTGTAAAGGTTTTATCATATAATCTATAACGATTATCTGCTTTCTTTGATTTCAACTTATCAGCTGCTTTTAATTTCATTTGTTTATTTTGATTATAATTGTCATACCGCCATCTTGGGCTGGCTCTACTATTTTGATTTACAACTGGTTATTTTCTCGCATTCTATTATCACCTCCTCTTCCCCGCATCTATATGCATATTGCGCTCACCCCCTCCCCTTGGTATGGATATTCATACTTCCCTTGTCAAAGAAATCAAACTCCATGTCAAGACTCTCCCTTGCCTCCTATTGCTCCTTCAAAGAAGCATAAGAAGAAAACCAGAAAAGATTTCACAAAATCTTCCCCTCCAGATTATAAGAGAACAAGACAAGAAAATTTATGAACCTAAATTTTCTAAAGCTCCCAAAGGAGTAAAAGTTCTAAATTTGAAAATATATTTTCAAAAGATAAATGTTTCAATTGTGGAGAGAAGAAAGGACACTATCTTTGACAAGTGCCTTAAACCTCCCAAAAGATTAAACAAAGAAGAAATAATGCTTTAAACATCAATGACGATGAAAAGCAAAAATCTTTAAATTTTTCAAAAAATGGATTTTCACGATTATTCCTCTAATGATGATCTTCCATCCTCCTCGGATTACGATTATCATTCTAATTCTTACATTTATGAAAATTGTTATAAATTTGAGAACTGTGCGGTTCTTGTATAACACAAAAACTTGTTCAATGATGTCCAAATCGAGAAGAACAAGAAGATTTGCTTTTAACTTTGATTTCAAAAATTGATAATCACGAGTTAAAGAAAAGTATCTTAAAAACTTAAGAAACTCATGTTAAAGATTTTGAAAAACCAGCTACTTCCAAGATCTCTCTTGAAGACAACTTTGAAGCGTTTTCAAACCGAAAAACAAAGTGCTTCTTTGTCTCAGTTGCGGCGTAAGTTAAGTAACATCAAGAAAGATATTGTGAAATTGCAAATGAATTGCAGGTATGAAAGCGAAAGCAAAGATTTACAACATTCGCCAAATCTTAACAATGTTTTCCAGAAGAAGTGCTTCGATGCGAGACCTTTGAAAAATCGAGCATGATGATGAAATGAATCCACCATAAACCTCTCTTTGATGAGGTTAAGGTTGTCGACATGATTAAAGTATTGTTCCTCCCAAATGGTATTCAAAAGTTCATATCCGTATTTACGATGAATATGCTTTTGATGTTATTGCTTTAATTGATTAGTTAGACTTGAATTGCATTCAAGAAGATTTCATTCCACAAAATATTTTGAATCATCCACTCAAAGATTAAATTCTGCTAGTGGAAACAAGTTGCATATCAAATATGAACTCAGAAAAGTTCATGTTTGCCAAAATGATGTTCATTTTCATACCACTGCTGTTCTTGTCAAAAACATGAAAGAAAGAGTGATTCTTGACATGTCTTTTCTTGCTTTACTTTATCCGTTTCTCTGTTAAAAAGACCGTGTCTCAAGAAGCAATTTGATCAATCGATATTCAATTCCAATTTGCTTCTAAATTTGAGATTGATATTCACAGGTTTAGTAATGGGTTTCCAGGACTAGAGTCTAATGAGTACCTTACCCCCATTAGGACTTTATCCTGTTTAAGCACTCCCCTTGACGGTCGTGATTTACCTGCTATTCTTGTTCTTCATTACCCTAAGCACATGGCGCATATTCTTCTTGTTTTAATTTGCATCAAAATAATTATGATATTATTTTGTAATATTTTAAAGATTTTTACATCTTTATTCTCGATTTCTTTCCTTTTGAAATTTTGCGGTGCCACCATGGCAAGCAAAAAGATAAAGAGAAAGTTACTTCAAAGGCTCGACCATCAAGTCGTAGTCTTCCATTGCTCCCATTGCTTCTCCTCTTCCATTTTCATTCATTTGCCTTAACCAGCAGATTTATTCCTTTCAATCACGGTTCCCGTGTGTCCTACTCGGCAGACCCTTTGCTGCCCCTTATGATCCCTTTGCGGATCCTTCCCGAAACCATCCATTAAGTATGACAAGGCGCCTGAATACATGGCCCTCCCTTATTCACAGAATTTGTTTTTGTTGAGTTAAATCGGGTTTCTCTTCCCTCACCCGGAGATATTGCGTTCTCCTATTTTCCCCCAAACTTTCATTGGATCCTCGAACATCCTTGAAAAATTTGGCTTATTATTACGCTATCTTGAAACAAGCGGGTTCTGTTTTCTTCAAGGCCATCCTCGATAAGATTAACCCCGTAAAACAATTTATCATGTTGTTTATTTCAAGAAAGTTATTTTGGAAAAGGAATGGGAAATCACCCTACCTTCTGAGTCCCTTAGCGGGTTCGAAGATCCTTTGTAATTATTATGATTACATTGATGCCTATATTAAATTTCTCTTCATCAAACCTCTCAAATTTGAACATTCTTGGTTTGTCGCTTTGATAAAGACTTCTATGGTATCCTTCCCTCTGGTTCTCGGGTGGTGGAACCAATTTAGTCTTCTCCACTGATATTCTCCCCTCCAACTTGTTGATGCCTTTCAATCATTTAAAGGACATTACAAGGTTGATTCCTATGGAGCTAAGTTTTCCACTATTCTTCATTTTGTTAAAAATTCAAGATTCCTTGGATTCGAGATGGCAACACACCTCTCAGAGGACAAAATTCAAAGACATTGGTATATCAAATGGTGGGATAAATGCTCACTAAATGATTCCATTGTCCTTGCCGTTAAAAACATGGTTCACGCCCCAAGGCCCTTCCCGCCCCAAAGGCCTCTTTGTCCAATTTGTTAATTCCCCTGCTTTCTTCTCCAAAACGAAAAGAGAGTTCCTGCTTCCTCCCATTCGGCTTCTTCAAGCTCTTCAAAGAAGAATTCTTCCAAGAAGAAAGAAATAGTTGAAGCCCTACTTGGCTCCTGGAGAACTTAGACGATGATGAAGACGAGATCCAAACCATCTCAAAAGCCTATCTAGGTCCCTCCTTATTTTGAAGACTCACAAGACTACTATCCCTATCCAGGATTGAAGACATGTGAATACTCTGCTCATAACGCCCTCGATTTCAGTTTTATCTAGCCTATCAACAAGGCTAGTTTTCTCGTTTTTCCCAAACCGGCTCCATAACGCCAGATTTGTTCGATCGACAGAGCTAGCTCATAACGGCTGGTTTCGAATTTTGGGTTTTGTTCTCCTTGATCTTAGACGGATCACTGCTCATCACTATTTTGGAGTTACGGCAAAATCACCGCTCACTTTTATCGCTCATGTCCGGACGACACGCGCAGGATTACCGCTCGATGCAATCGTCACTCATCGCTCAAGATTTGTCGCCGACACTACAAGGCCGACTACCATCGTTTGATTGATGCTTTCACTCGCTCATACGCGCCAGACGTGCCTTTTATCGCTTACTTTATCGTTTTCTTTTGACCGCATGAACGCGCTCATGATTGTAATTTCATCGTTTACTTTATGCTCACCTATATAACGGCTCCTCCCCATTGTAAGGCATAGGTTATTTGAGAGGTTCTTTGAGACACTCTATCCTCCACCATTCCCTTCGATTCTTCTTCTTCTTCTCTGCCCATTACTTAAGTAAGTCCTAACGCTTACTCTTGTAAAGGTTTTATCATATAATCTATAACGATTATCTGTTTCTTTGATTTCAACTTATCAATCGCTTTTAATTTCATTTGTTTATTTTGATTATAATTGTCATACCGCCATCTTGGACGGTTCTACTATTTTGATTTACAATCGGTTATTTTCTGCATTCTATTATCACCTCCCTCTTCCCTGCATCTATATGCATATTGCGCTTCCACCCTCCCCTTATATATATATTTCATGCTAGTAATATAAGTCATAATATAATCTTCACTTGTAGAGGATATATGGCACGTAATATGCATTATGGGGTTACTTAACCTATAAAGTTGATGTCTATGATTTTGGGATTGTTGCATCGAAATTGTTACTGGAAGAGCATCATGAAATATCGACCAAAAGAGAATTGTGTATGCCTTGTTGATTGGGTAAGATTGATCTTTTTATTTTAATATATGCTACTATAAATAAAGTTTGGAGGCCTGGTAGCTTCTTTGTCCCTTTCCATTCAATTTGGTCATCCCGATTTGTTACTCTAGCCTCAAGCAAAGAAAATAAACTAACATATGTTGGAATTGTTTGATCTGCTCACTTCACACTTGAGTTCAACATATTGACATGTATATTATTTTCTATGTGCGTATGGTTGCTATTCTCTTGTGTTGATTTGCTGCTTTTCATTTCCATTCCCTTTTCTATGCTTATTATAGGCGCTTGTTCTACAAAGAAAGGGTAATCTAATGGAGCCGTGGATCCAAAGTTGGGTTCCGGTTAAAAAGGAGGAAGCTATTAGAATGATCAAAGTAGCTCTCTTATGCACTAATGCATTGCCAGCATTTAGACCCACCATGTTCGCAGTAGTAAGCATGCTCGAAGGCCAAACCATTGTTGATGAAGTCACCATGGATCCAAATATATATGGCGATGAATTAGGTTTAGTGCCTTAAAAGACTGGTTTGAACAACTCCAACCAGCGCCAATGAGCACAATTATATATATATATATATATATATATATATATATATATATATATATATATATATATATATGAGTCTTTCAAAACCTAGATTTCCAAAGGGAAAAAATAAATTATTGAGATCTTGTGGAATCTAAGACTGCACCCCATTAAACTTGAGCTCAATGACCAAACACATTGTGTGGCTAATGCTATATGATTACATCAGTTCTCCACTTGCAATGTGAAAAGGTAATGACGATTCTTCTTCCCCATTGACAAAAATTTTCCGTATCTTTAATAATGAAATTACCACTCAACCCTAGTAGCCTTAATGATTGCATGATTGCATTTGAATGCAAATGAAATATGATTTGGTACCTAAGTTTCTCTTGATTCTTAAGTACTTAGTTGGATATATATTATCACAAAGAAAGAGATCTAACTCTTATGGCTCGATACCAAGGGGAGGTGATAATAGAATGCGAAATAACCAGCTTGTAAATCAAAATAGTAGAACCGCCCAAGATGGCGGTATGACAATTATAATCAAAATAAACAAATGAAATTAAAAGCAGCTTGATAAGTTGAAATCAAAGAAAAGATAATCGTTATAGATTATATGATAAACCTTAACAAGAGTAAGCGTTAGGACTTACTTAAGTAATGGACAGAAGAAGAAGAAGAATCTAAAGGGGAATGGTGGAGGATAGAGTGTCTCAAAGAACCTCTCAAATAACCTCGCCTTACAATGGGGAGGGAGCCCGTTATATAGGTCGGGCAAAACAAGAATTACAATCATGAGCCGCGCTCATGCAAAAGAAAACAAAGAAAAGTAAAATGTGAAGGGCACGCTTGGCGCCACCGATCAGAAAGTATCAATCGAAATGTGAGTCTTGCAAGACCGTCGGGCCGCACAAATCTTGAACATGAGTGAACAAAGCAGACCAACGTAATCCCGCCATGTTTCGGACATGAACAATGAAAAGTGAAATAGTGATTTTGCAACAAACTCCAAATGGTTATGAATGATCCGCCTAAGATCAAGGCGAATCAAACCCAAAACTCGAACACCACGTTATGAGCTAGTCATTGAATCGAACAATTCTGGCCGTTATGGAGCCATCTTAGAAAACCCAATTATTGTTCATTATCAATAGAATCAAGATAAGATTGAATCCATTGCTTCTTTTGGAACAATATTTTGGGACAGGAGGAGTAGGAGCAATATATGGCACTATGGTATCATATCATGAGTCATGAGCTCAACTTTTTAACAATGGGACCAATTTTTGGAGACATTGTCCAAGTTTTATTGAAACCAGCGCTTTCAATTTTTTCTTGATTTCACATATTTCCATTTGAGAAACCAAGGAATCTCAATTCTCCGCAAAATAAAGCATGGGAGAAAAATAGGTTGTAATGGGTATAAAGCCTTTACAAGCAACATGAGAGGAGAATAGGTGAAAAGCATAAACAATGGGATCAGAAGAACATCAATTGTTAGGCCAAAATAATCCCACCAATGTTTGAACCACGGGAAGCAGCAATTGAAATCTTCAATGAAAGTAACGAACCAAAAGTGTTTGGACTCGTGGTTCTCGTAAAGCATAAAGCAAATCTTGAAAGAATATCGGAAGGAATGTTACCCGATCTCTTTGTCCTTGATTATACACCCTCTCTCTTTCTCTCCTCGAGTATAGTCTTGCTCTTCCTTTTTGCTTACCCTCGTTATCCTTTCTCTCGGTCGAAAGTCTAGTTGCTTTAGGCCTCCACCCGCCGGTATAGCAAGTGACCACCCTGTCACCTCGCTTTTGCTAACCTGTAAGTCCCGTTGAAAGCCTGGGTTTGGCGTGTTAGGGCATTAAGTAGGTGCCGAGGGCTAGGCCAAGGGTAAGGCCACCAGACGGTGCCAAGGGTATGCTTTGAGTAGAGCGACTAGGAAGGACATGCTTAGGAAGTTTAGACAAGTGGAGTGAGTACTAGGATGAGATCTTTAAGACTTCACCCGTGTGTGATTTTGAGTTTAGTTTGTGTGTCATAATGTGGAGATTCGACGAGCTTTTGCAATCAAAAATTTCTCGCTTTCAATACCTTGATTGTTGACTCGCTTTGTTCTGATCTTCCTAATGCTTTTGGCATAGGAAAAGCATATTGTTTCTTTACCTTATGTTAAAGATTTTTCAAAACAAAATTCCAACTAAAGTCGGGCCTATTCAAATGAATGCGAAACTTTAGAATTTTGTCAAAAAGAAATTGCTGATTTGCTTGCTAAAGGTATTATTCAAGAGTAAGTCTCCTTGGTCCCGTGGTCGCTTTTATGTCATGAAAATGTCGAGTTAGAAAGAGGTGCTCCTAGGTTAGTCATTAACTACAAGCCCTCAATGATGTGTTAGAGTGGATTAGGTATCCTATCCCTAATAGGAAGGATTCGTCAATGCCTAAACGACGTTGTTGTCTTCTCTAAGTTTGATTTGAAATCAGGTTTTTGGCAAGTCCAGATTAAGGATAGTGATAGGTACAAAACGGCCTTTACTACCCTTTTTGGTCATTATGAATGGAATGTCATGCCTTTTGGTTTGAAAAATGCCCCGAGTGAGTTCCAGAATATCATGAACGATATTTTCAACCCATTCAGCCATTTCACTATTGTTTATATTGATGATGTTCTTGTTTTTTCAAAGTCCATCGATGAACACTGGAAACATTTGAAATCGTTTCTAGAAACCATTCGATATAACGGGCTTGTTGTTTTCGCCAAAAGATCAAACTCTTCCAAGACAAAATCATTTCTTGGTTTGATATTTCTAAAGGCCAAATTGGCCCTATTGACAGTATGATTCAATTTGTCGATAAATTTCCGATGTCACATCGAGAAATCACAACTCCAAAGATTTCTTGGTTCATTGAATTACATTGCTGATTTCTACAAGGATTTACGGAAACATTGTAAACCTTTATTTGAAAGATTACAAAGCAATCCTCCCCCTTGGTCGATATTCATACTTCCCTTGTCAAAGAAATCAAACTCCATGTCAAGACTCTCCTTGTCTAGGCATTCCTTCCGATAATTCTTTCAAGATTGTTGATACCGACTCTAAATTGGCTTTGGAGGTATTCAAATGTGTTGTTTCATCGAATCTAACCTAGAGTCTTCAACAAATTGTTCGATTTCATTCTCGATCATGGAATTCATGCAGATTAATTATAGTACTATTAAGAAAGAAATACTGTTTTGTGCATTACTAAATTTCAATCCGATTTGCTCAATCAAAATTTCTTTACTTAATTGATTGCAAATCGCCAAGTATATTTTAAAAAAGATGTTGAAAATATTGCATCAAAACAGATTTTTGCGATGGCAAGCTATTTTGAGTGTTTTTGATTTTGATATTGAATACATCAAAGGCTCAAACAATTCAATACCGATTTTCTTACTCAGAATTCTTGCAATGCCACAATGGCGCAACAAGGGAAAGGAAAAGGTTAATCCTTTGAAGCCTTGTCCTTCCATCCCACTTGACATGATTCCCTTGATTTCCTTGGTGAACCCGTGACCCATACTTCATGTGTTTTTGGAAATCCCCACTTATTGTCCAATGATTCTTTTCCGCTCATGGTTATATTCCTCCTATTTCGATTCCCAAATGGAACCCAATTTCTCGGTTCTCTAACGAACCAAATTCTAATCCTATTGTTTTGTCCTTCCCTTGTTACCCTACCTTTTCTCAATATTTGTTTTCTTCTCAAGATCTCTCCAGACCCCCGGGCAACCGCCCATAACTATTTTCCTGCTCAATTTCATTGGATACCAACATCCTCTCAAAGATTTATCATTTTTCACCGATATTTTGATCAAAACTAATTCCATCAAATTTAGGAATATTCCAAGAAAGACAACCCTCGACGGCTGTTGGGACTATTGCCTATATTGTTGTTTATTTCGTTGAAGAATGGGGCTCCACCCATCTCAACTTCTCCTCTTCCATTCTCCACCCTTTTCATATTATGATTATGTCAATGCCTGGTTTTGCTTTATGCTTTACCGTAACTCGAGTCCAAACACTTTTTTTGGTTACTTTCATTGAAGATTTCAATTGCTCGCTTCCCGTGGTTCAAACATTGGTGGGATTATTTTGGCCTAACAATTGATGTTCTTCCCGATCCCCTTGTTTATGCTTTTCACCTATTCTCCTCTCATGTTGCTTGTAAAGGCTTTATTGCCCATTACAACCCTATTTTTCTCCCATGCTTTATTTTGCCGAGAATTCGTGGATTCCTTGGTTTTTCAAATGGAAATATGTCGAAATCAAGAAAAATTGAAAGACGCTGTTTCAATGTAAAACTTGGACAATGTCTCCAAAAATTGGTCCCATTGTTAAAAAGTTGAGCTCATGACTCGCAGATATGATACCATAGTGCCATATACCGCTCCTACTCCTCCCGTCCAAAATATTGTTCCAAAAGAAGCAATGGATTCAATCTTATCTTGATTCTATTGATAATGAACATTCGGGTTTTCCTAAGATGGCTCCATAACGCCATAATTGTTCGCTCAACAGCTAGCTCATAACGGCCGGTGTTCAGTTTTTGTTTCATCACTTTGATCTTAGACGGATCGCTCAAAACCATTTGGAGTTTTCAAAATCATCGCTCACTTTTATCGTTCATGTCCGAACGACACGCTGGGATTACCGCTCGATGCAATCGCTCACTCATCGCTCAAGATTTGTTCGCCGACACTACAATGACCGCATACCATCGCTTCGCATTGATACTTTCACCGATCGATCGGGCGCTAGACGTGCCTTCATCGCTTACTTTTTATCGCTTTTGACCGCATGAACGCGCTCATGATTGTAATTTCATCGCTTTGCCCACCATATAACGGCTCCTCCCCAATTGTAAGGCAGAGGTTATTTGAGAGGTTCTTTGAGACACTCTATCCTCCACCATTCCTTCGATTCTTCTTCTTCTTCTCCGCCCATTACTTAAGTAAGTCCTAACGTTTACTCTTGTAAAGGTTTTATCATATAATCTATAACGATTATCTGCTTTCTTTGATTTCAACTTATCAACCGCTTTTAATTTCATTTGTTTATTTTGATTATAATTGTCATACCGCCATCTTGGACGGCTCTACTATTTTGATTTACAATCGGTTATTTTCTCATTCTATTATCACCTCCCTCTTCCCCCGCATCTATATGCATATTGCGCCCACCCCTCCCCTTGGTATCGATATTCATACTTCCCTTGTCAAAGAAATCAAACTCCATGTCAAGACTCTCCCTTGCCTCCTATTGCTCCTTCAAAGAAGCATAAGAAGAAACCGTAAAAGATTTCACAAAATCTTCCCTCCAGATTATAACAGAACAAGACAAGAAAATTTAATGCACCTAAATTTTCTAAAGCTCCCAAACGGAGTAAAGTTCTAAATTTGAAAATATTTTTCAAAAGATAAATGTTTCAATTGTGGAGAAGAAGGACACTATGCCGACAAGTGCCCTAAACCTCCCAAAAGATTAAACAAGAAATTAATGCTTTAAACATCAATGACGATGAAAAGCAAAAATCTTTCAATTTTTCAAAAATGGATTTTCTGATTATTCCTCTAATGATGATCTTCCATCCTCCTGATTCGATTATCATTCTAATTTTCCTCTTATGAAAATTGTTATAAATTTGAGAACTGTGTTCGTTCTTGTGCAGAACACAAAAACTTGTTCAATGATGTCCAAATCGTAAGAACAAGAAGATTTGCTTTAACTTTGATTTCAAAATTGATAATCCTGAAGTTAAAAGAAGAGTATCTTAAAAACTTAAGAAACTCATGTTAAAAGATTTTGAAAACCAGCTACTTCCAAGATCTCTTGAAGACACTTTGAAACGCTTCAAACCCAAAAACAAAGTGCTTACTGCCTCGATTTGCAGATGAGATTAGTAACATCAAGAAAGATATTGTGAAATTGCAAATGATTGCAAGTCGTGGAAAACGAAACAAAGATTTACAACAACAGCTTCTACAGTTAAATCTTAACAAATGTTTTCCAGAAAGTGCTTCCAGTAACGAAGACACCGAAAAATCTGAGCATGATGATGAGGCTGAATCCACCCATAAACCTCTCTTTGATGAGGTTAAGGTTGTCAGCATGATTAGTAAAATTGTTCCTCCCAAATGGTATTCAAAAGTTCATATCCGTATTTCTGATGAATATGCTTTTGATGTTATTGCTTTAATTGATTCTGGTTCTGACTTGAATTGCATTCAAGAAGATTTCATTCCCACAAAATATTTTGAATCATCCACTCAAAGATTAAATTCTGCTAGTGGAAACAAGTTGCATATCAAATATGAACTCAGAAAAGTTCATGTTTGCCAAAATGATGTTCATTTTCATACCATCTGTCGTTTTGTCAAAACATGAAAGAAAGAGTGATTCTTGACATGTCTTTTCTTGCTTTACTTTATCCGTCGTTAAAGAGACCGTGTCTCAACAATTAAATTTGATAATATATTCAATTCCAATTTGCTTCTAAATTTGAGATTGATATTAATGTGTTTAGTAATGGGTTTCGTGACTAGAGTCTAATGAGTACCTTACCCCATTAGACTTTATCTCGCTTAAGCACTCCCTTGACGGTCGTGATTTACCCGCTATTCTTGTTCTTCATTACCCTAAGCACATGGCGATATTATTATCTTTAATTTGCATCAAAATAATTATGATATTATTTTGTAATATTTAAAGATTTTTACATCTTTATTCTCGATTTCTTTCCTTTTGAAATTTTGCAGTATACCATGGCAAGCAAAAAGATAAAGAGAAAGTTACTTCCAAGGCTCACCATCAAGTCGTAGTCTTCCATTGCTCCCATTGCTTCTCCTCTTCCATTTTCATCTCTGCCTTAACCAACAGATTTACTCCTTTCAATCTCGGTTCCTGTGTGTCCTACTCCAAAGACTTTTGCGCCCCTTATGATCCCTATGATCCTTCCTTAAACCATCCATTAAGTATGACAAGACGCCTAATACATGACCCTCCCTTATTCACAAAATTTGTTTTTGTTGAGTTAAATCGGTTTCTCTTCCTCACCCCGAGATATTGCTGCCTCCTATTTTCCCCAAACTTTCATTGATCCTCAACATCCTTCAAAATTTGGCTTATTATTCGCTATCTTGAAACAACGGTTCTGCTTTCTTCAAGGCCATCCTCGATAAGATTAACCCTAAAAACAATTTATCATGTTGTTTATTTCAAGAAAGTTATTTTGGAAAAGGAATGGGAAATCACCCTCGCTTCCGTGTCCCTTAACTGGTTCAAAGATCCTTTGTAATTATTATGATTACATTGATGCCTATTTTAATTTCGCTTCATCAAACCTCAAATTTGAACATTCTTGGTTTGTCAGCTTTGATAAAGACTTCTATGGTATCCTTCCTCCCGGTTCTGTGGTGGAACCAATTTGGTCTTCTCCCGATATTCTCCTCCAACTTGTTGATGCCTTTCAATCATTTAAAGGACATTACAAGGTTGATTCCTATGGAGCTAAGTTTTCCACTATTCTTCATTTTGTTAAAAATTCAAGATTCCTTGGATTCTCGAGATGGCAATACCACCTCTCAGAGGACAAAATTCAAAGACATTGGTATATCGGTGGGATAAATGCTCACTAAATGATTCCATTGTCCTTGTCGTTAAAAACATGGTTCACGCCCCAAGGCCCTTCCGCCCCAAAGGCGCTCGCTTGTCCAATTTGTTAATTCCCCAAGGCTTTCTTTCCAAAACGAAAAGAGAGTTCCCCGCTTCCTCCCATTCGGCTTCTTCAAGCTCTTCAAAGAAGAATTCTTCCAAGAAGAAAGAAATAGTTGAAGCCCTACTTGCCTCCCGAGAACTTAGACGATGATGAAGACGAGACGCCCAAACCATCTCAAAAGCCTATCTAGGTCCCTCCTTATTTTGAAGACTCACAAGACTACTATCCCTATCCAGGATTGAAGACATGTGAATACTCTGCTCATAACGCCTCGATTTCAGTTTTATCTAGCCTATCAACAGCTAGTTTTCAGTTTTTCCCAAAACCGGCTCCATAACGCCAGATTTGTTCACTCGACAGAGCTAGCTCATAACGGCTGGTTTCCGAATTTTGGGTTTTGTTCTCCTGATCTTAGACGGATCACTGCTCATCACTATTTTGGAGTTACCGCGCAAAATCATCGCTCACTTTTATCGCTCATGTCCGGACGACACGCCAGATTACCGCTCGATGCAATCGCTCACTCATCGCTCAAGATTTGTCCGCCGACACTACAAAGGCCGATACCATCATTTCATTGATGCTTTCACCGCTCATATCGGCGCCAGACGCGCTTTTTATCGCTTACTTTATCTTTTGACCGCATGAACGCTGCCATGATTGTAATTTCATCGCTTACTTTATGCTCACTCTATATAACGGGCCCTCCCCATTGTAAGGCATAGGTTATTTGAGAGGTTCTTTGAGACACTCTATCCTCCAGCCATTCCCTCTTCTTCTTCTTCTTCTCTGCCCATTACTTAAGTAAGTCCTAACGCTTACTTTGTAAAGGTTTTATCATATAATCTATAACGATTATCTGCTTTCTTTGATTTCAACTTATCAACCGCTTAATTTCATTTGTTTATTTTGATTATAATTGTCATACCGCCATCTTGGACGGTTCTACTATTTTGATTTACAACAATGTTATTTTCGTGATTCTATTATCACCTCCCTCTTCCCGCATCTATATGCATATTGCGCTTCCACCCCTCCCCTTATATATATATTTCATGCTAGTAATATAAGTCATAATATAATCTTCACTTGTAGAGGATATATGGCACTGTAATATGCATTATGGGGTTACTTAACCTATAAAGTTGATGTCTATGATTTTGGGATTGTTGCATCGAAATTGTTACTGGAAGAGCATCATGAAATATCGACCAAAAGAGAATTGTGTATGCCTTGTTGATTGGGTAAGATTGATCTTTTATTTTAATATATGCTACTATAAATAATGTTTGGAGGCCCGTAGCTTCTTTGTCCCTTTCCATTCAATTTGGTCATCCCGATTTGTTACTCTAGCCTCAAGCAGAAATAAACTAACATATGTTGGAATTGTTTGATCTGCTCACTTCACACTTGAGTTCAACATATTGACATGTATATTATTTTCTATGTGCGTATGGTTGCTATTCTCTTGTGTTGATTTGTTGCTTTTCATTTCCATTCCCTTTCTATGCTTATTATAGGCGCTTGTTCTACAAAGAAAGGGTAATCTAATGGAGTGGTGGATCCAAAGTTGGGTCTCGGTTAAAAAGGAGGAAGCTATTAGAATGATCAAAGTAGCTCTCTTATGCACTAATGCATTGCCAGATTTAGACCCACCATGTTCGCAGAGTAAGCATGCTCAAGGCCAAACCATTGTTGATGAAGTCACCATGGATCCAAATATATATGGCGATGAATTAGGTTTAGTGCCTTAAAAGACTGGTTTGAACAACTCCAACCAGCGCCAATGAGCACAAGTGAATCGAGAGCCTTATGCATTCATCGATATGACTTGGGCTAGATCTTCTTCTACATCCGCCCAAGATCTCTATCGAGTTAATCTTGATTCTCAATATTTGCATACTATTGCTCCCACCATGCTAAATGCTTTTTTTTTTTTTTTGTTTAATTAATAAAGCAACATTTGCTATAAATTGCTATAAAAAGTAGTCGACACTTTCTTTCCCATGCTAGGAAAGAATACATACCTTTGTGTGTGTGTGTGTTTTTTTTTTCCATTGTTGAATTATGAATAAAAGAATATGTGGTAACATGACGTGAATCGAGTTAATCTTGATTCTCAATAATTTCAGCATACTATTGCTCCCAGCCATGCTAAATGCTTTTTTTTTTTTTTTTTTGTTTCTCTAATTAATAAAGCAACATTTGCTATAAATTGCTATAAAAAGTAGTCGTACAGTCTCTCTTTCCCATGCTAGGAAAGAGTACGTACCTTTGTGTGTGTGTTTTTTCCATTGTTGAATTATGAATAAAAGAATATGTGGTAACATGACGTGATATAAATTCACCTCTTGATCATTAAATTCATTACACTATGAGAGCTAAACACAATAGTGCATCATATATCTTATGGATATGCCCTTTAGTTGTCTTTGCTCATCGTGTTCGAGAAAAGTTGTGTTTTTTGTCAGCATTTACATATAAAAATTTGATGTCTTTCATTTCCTTTTTCTATTGACCACTAATGATCTTGTTTGGTTTTCTTAATTGACTAGTGATGGCAAAGGCAAACCCTTTGGGTTTTGTTCATTTTGGAACTTTGCTTTTAATACAATCTCTTTGGCTGTTTCATTTGTTTGATGGGACGAGTCATTTATTTGACCCATTTCCAATGGCTTTTAGGAAGACTCTATCGCCTTTTTTTTTTTTTTAATTTTATTTTCTTATAATTCCCTTCCTTTTCCAACATTCACATGAGCTAACGTTGTGGCTTGTGGGGGCTGTGGCCACAACGTTTTATATATATATATATATGTAAAGGCGGTTAGTGGTTTTTCCTTAACGCCTTCAAAAGTAGGTAACGGTTATTAACGGCCGACCTTTACACTCTTAGTGTTTTGACTAAAACATGTAAGTTTCATATTAGTGCTCTCACAGTATTGCTAGCAATTTGAACTGCAAAATTGTTGAAATTCTGTTCAACGTGAATTGCCTTATGATATGTGTTTTAGTTGAGGTTTTTAATAATTAATTTTATACTAAGCCAAAAAAAAAAAGTCGATCTATCAAGAGAGTTTGATGTTTCCTTTAACGGAAAAGAAATCATAGGATCATAGCATGGTGAGAATTATAAGGAAGAACAAAATAGCATTGTACAAGGAAACATGACCACCCATTTTTATGCTTGATAGATGTTTTAATTATTATCCAATTCACGCACGCATGAAGAAACAAGAGAATTTGGTTTAAGCGCTTTGTTAGAGTTAACTATGTGTTTGGCATTTTTTTTTTAAGAGTAGAAAGAAGAAATAAATGGGTTGATATGAAGTAAAGATGAAAGAAGTTTTAATTTTTAATTTTTAATTTTTAATAAAAAGTGAAGAAAGTTGTTTGTTAGTGTGAATATGAGTTTGATCTTTTGGATAAAAATGAGAAATGAATAGATTACTAAATACCCCTTAACATCTTTAGGAATTGACATAAAACTTTATAATTAATAAAAGAGTAATTAGAAACTAGATAATTAGTAAATATGTCCGCAAATATCCATCGATTTGCAGTGTGTTTGACAACCGCCATGGACAATTACTGTTCATAAAAATAAAAATAAAAAATAAAACTTTTAATATTCTTACTTTTACATCCCATCAATCACCAATTTAAAACTGTTTTTTTTTTTAAAAAAAGGGTTTCTAGTTTTGTTTCAAAACAATTCTCAAACACAAAAACAAAAACCGATTTGCCAAATGAGCTTTTCTCTCCGTCGAGGCTAAATTTGAAAAGACTAGGAAAAAAACAAAAACAAAATTATAAATTACAATGAGGTTGTTATATGTTTAGTTCTTTAGAGCATTTACAAGTGAGTTCTTATAATTAGTTTTTCCCAAAAATTTAACTAAACATGTAAAACACTCATTTAAAAACTCCATACTCTACTTTATTTTTAACTTTCATCGGACACCCTCCTCGATTTGAAGAGCCAAAAGTTAAAATTAAAGTCTAACAATTTTTATGCTTTATTTTTTACTTTTTGTCTGCACTACAATTTATGCTTAGATGAGTGCTATACATCTCAAATTTTCTTTCCAAAAGTTAGTTCCTAAATGATGTCTCCATCTCATGAGATTTATTATTTTGAGAAGTGTGACATCAACTTATGGGATTACGACATTATTTGAGAACCAACTTTTAGGAAGAAAATTTGGGATGTGTTATGCTTATGTTTTTTGTTGGTTTAAAACTAATAAAAAATAATATTTAATTAAAGTAGAGAAATAACTAAAAAATGAGGGGTTGTTTGTTAACAACATTCCCTCTCCCCAACACTATTCACAATTTTTTCAAAAAAAATCAACTTCAAAACATTCTCATTTCTTATATCACATCATTAATTGTTTATATCAAATCATTTACTTGTTACTACTATTCAAATGAAAAAATCTATAAAATAATTTTTTACTTTTTATTTTTCAATACAATTTTTTTCATATTTCTATACCAATCATTATTATATTTTTTCCTACAAAAAAAAAATATGTACAGTATCGGAGAAGGGTTGGGTTGTTAACTAACCCCCTGGTATTTGGCTCAACTTGAAAGTAACTCTTCAAATTTGATAGAAAGTGAACTTTTCACTTTAAATTTGGTTTTTTTTTTTTTTTTTTTTTTTTAGAGCTTGTCTCACCTAGTTTTTAAAATTTCAGATTAGTTTTTAATTTTCTCCTTACTTTTAGGATATTAGCCAATTACTTGAGAATATTTAGGTGATAATTTTAAAATGTTTTTTTAAAAAATCATTTTCAATTAGGTTGAGGGTACTGACCTAGTGGGCCTGCCCTGGTGGCAGCTAAAATTGGGTTTACAAAACTGTACCGAAGAAGAAGAAAAAACAGTTTGATAAACTGGAAATTATTTTAAAGTTTATAAATAAAAGAGGCCGAGGTCTTGCTTTCGTGGCTAGGGATTCCAGATTGTGATAAAGGATTTGCCGCGTTACGTCTTCTGGGATTGTTATGTTCGCCTGAGCGAGAGCGAGACAGAGAGATGGTTAAGATGGTGAAGAGGATGGTGGAGGAGAGGAGAGGACGGATAGGGTTTGTCGAAGAAAAACAACATCGCAAGCGAAGTCGCCATGTTCCTGTCCCCTCGTCGGGTCCTGCTCCTCTGCGGCGATCCACGCGCCTGAACCCTAACCGTGACGCCGTCGAGATCCGCAACGACGATCCCGAGAAGCAAATGGCAATTCATCCAAAAGTATGCACGATGAGTATTTCGACTCTTACGCTGACTCTGAGGTGGATTGCATCCCCTACTATAAAAGTAAAAAGAATGAGATCTTGACCAAAGAGGATTGCGTCCGCTACCACCTAAACCCTGATGTGTATGTGGTGAGTAAAATTAATTCCCTTCGTCTACGTATATGTCTGTATCTGTATGTGCCTGCATCTTTAACACTCCTTCGTTGTTATAGGGTCACCGCCCGCCTAGGCCCTTTATTTGTGGTTCGACTCGATCATTTGCAAGGTACGAAGATGAACTCGAAGATTGCAAACAATATTCGCAGCTCGCAATAGACGAATACCACCGTCGCCTCAAGGTTGGTGTTTCTGTTGTTGATGTTATTATTGTTATTTTATTTTATTTTTTTGGCTTATGAGGTATCGGATGGAGGTGAATATTTGTTATGCTGAAATAATAGTCAGTTATTATTCTTTTCTGTGACAATAATTATATTTTTCATGATTACATAAACTTTTGTGTAGAATGAAAATCCACAACTAGAGTTTGTGGAGCTTTTGACAGCAAGGTTTAAGCTTTCCGATATAGTCAGGTATTATATAACCTTTGAGGCCAAGGATATTGCTGCTGGAGGCCAGACTAAGACCTATCAAGCTGTGGTGCGTATACCCTTCAAGTGGGATGGTGATGCCTCCGTGTTGTGTTTCAGGGAGTGAGCAAGAGCAAGGTAAAGGAATTTCATTTAAAGGAAGATTAATTTGATTTCTTTCTTTGTTTCTGTTGCGTTTATCGATTTACTGTGGCTTATCTTATACATGAATTAGTAGAGGCAAATGGTGAAAATCTTCACCTGTATTTGAAAGGTGAAGATGTTTTAGTTTAAATCATAACAACTCGATTAGTATTGCCTTGGCTATTTTTAATTTTATATTCCTTCACCACTGCATTCTTGTTATTTAAGCTTCTTGTCCTCTAATCCTTTTGTTCTTGTTCAACCAAATATTCCTCTTCCGTCTTTACTGCCGGTTCTTCAAAAACTTCTTGTAGTCAAGGTGAGAGAAGAAGCTTATGCTTCAAGACAACGACATGACATGTTATAACAAATATCTTTTGATGTGTGAAAGTGTATTAATTTGCTTAGGAATCATGTAATATGAGAATGGTTGTTGAACTTAGCTTTCTTTAGCACAATATTGACTGCTATTTTCATTTTTATTTGTTTGATCAGTGAGAAGTTAGTAATCAAGTGAAGCTTCATGGATATATGATGTTTGCCTTTCATTTTTTTTTAATGTTTTAAGTAGGTTCAGGCAATATACGGTAAAGAATGGTGTTGGGAAGTTCACACCTCTGTGAGGGTTAGTATGTTTATATCACTACATGAAAGCATAGTTTGATTTACTGAACTGATAATGATATTCAGTTATTGTGAGGCGAAGTAATTATATATTTCTTTGATTATTGCTTGTTATCTATTGTTGTAATGATGCACGGCACTTGAAGCCGCTGGTAGTGGTACATGTTAAAACATCTTTTAACGATATTCTGGATTGCTATTGTGGACTAAATCTTCTTTGCTCACACAAGTAATCTAATATCTTGTTTTCTTGCCTCTCAATCTCCGTTCTTTGCTACATAGATAAGGTATTAGCTGAATAAATATTGATTTGTTGAGATTGGAGTTGGGGGAAGGATGATGGAAAACATAAGGGGGATTAGGGAAATATGAGAGAGGTCAATATAGGTCCCTAGCCCTATGCATGTGACCAAACAGTTCAAGTGAATATAAAGTGATGCTTTTAAACCATTGGTAGGCGAAGCATAGTACTGTTATTTAATGTTTGAAGAAAGAAGAGATGGTAAATTAGAATGGTAGTATTGGAGCATTTGGTGGTGGGAAAATTTTGAAATTGTAGTGTGGATAAGAACTGACTCCTAAGCCAGTGCGTATCAAGTTCGTAGGTTCTCACTCTACACTTTTTAAACCAAACTTTTTTATTATGAGCCAACATGGTTGTAGACTATGCTTTGAAGAGTATCAATAGAAGAACATGATGGTTGTGTAAAAGTTTTGAAGAACATGCTGCTGAGTCTGCTTTTCATTGTTGGTTTTTTTTTTTTTTTTTGACATATTGTAAATGTTTCTGCTTATGAGGACCTGGGCTTTCAATTGGGTAATTGGGTGTGTAAAATCTCATTATGGGTAATTGAAATTTGGCTCCGAAATTTCCTGCCAAAATAGAAAACCCACCAGTAATTGTATTGTGTGGCAAGCTGTGGTTGGCCAAGGAGTGTTAATAATTTGGAGTTCAAGGTGGTGCCTAACCTCTTTTCTTTGTGCACAATTGCATGCACACATGTATATAGTGATAATCTGCACTCCATGGATCCATATGGAGATAACACACACACATACACGCTCACGGCCTTTTGTTTCTTTGAAAAGTGTGTGATGAAACAAGTGAAAAGGTTATAAGGCAATGCATCTCTTCTTTACGAGATTCTTTTCACATTTTGACACTGACCCATTGGTTTTTGCAGCCCTATGTGGAGGAGTACCCATCGGAGGAGTCCATCGGAGGAGGAGATTGTTGAAGAAGATATGTAATTATCCAGGCCTAAACAGAAGAATATTAGTACTAGTCTTTGCTATTAAAAGGAAATGTGTTGTTACCTAATCCTAAACAGAAGAATTGTTGCACTAACGCATTTTTTGTGTGAATTTTTATTAGCAAGTCCTTCAAATATATATATTATATGCTCCCTTTCACTCTCAAAACCAATTATATATATATATATATATATATATATATATATATATATATATATATATATATATATATGAGTCTTTCAAAACCTAGATTTCCAAAGGGAAAAAATAAATTATTGAGATCTTGTGGAATCTAAGACTGCACCCCCATTAAACTTGAGCTCAATGACCAAACACATTGTGTGGCTAATGCTATATGATTACATCAGTTCTCCACTTGCAATGTGAAAAGGTAATGACGTATTCTTCTTCCCCATTGACAAAAATTTTCCGTATCTTTAACAGAATGAAATTACCACTCAACCCTAGTAGCCTTAATGATTGCATGATTGCATTTGAATGCAAATGAAATATGATTTGGTACCTAAGTTTCTCTTGATTCTTAAGTACTTAGTTGGATATATATTATCACAGCAAAGAGATCGGAACTCTTATGGCTCTGATACCAAGGGGGAGGTGATAATAGAATGCAGAAAATAACCAGTTGTAAATCAAAATAGTAGAACCGTCCAAGATGGCGGTATGACAATTATAATCAAAATAAACAAATGAAATTAAAAGCAGTTGATAAGTTGAAATCAAAGAAAACAGATAATCGTTATAGATTATATGATAAAACCTTAACAAGAGTAAGCGTTAGGACTTACTTAAGTAATGGACAGAGAAGAAGAAGAAGAATCTAAAGGGGAATGGCTGGAGGATAGAGTGTCTCAAAGAACCTCTCAAATAACCTCTGCCTTACAATGGGGGAGGGGAGCCCGTTATATAGGCTGGGCAAAACAGTAAATTACAATCATGAGCCGCGTTCATGCAGTCAAAAGAAAACAGTAAAAGTAAACAGTAAGGGCACGTTTGGCGCCAGTCTGATCAGTGAAAGTATCAATCTGAAACAGTAGCTGTCGGCACTGTAGTGTCGGCAGACAAATCTTGAACAGTGAGTGAACAGTGCATCTGAACAGTAATCCTGCGCGTGTCGTTCGGACATGAACAGTAAAAGTGAACAGTGATTTTGCACAGAAACTCCAAATGGTTATGAACAGTGATCCGTCTAAGATCAAGGCGAACTGAAACCCAAAAACTCGAACACCAGCCGTTATGAGCTAGCTTCTGTTGAACTGAACAATTCTGGCCGTTATGGAGCCATCTTAGGAAAACCCGAATTATTGTTCATTATCAATAGAATCAAGATAAGATTGAATCCATTGCTTCTTTTTGGAACAATATTTTGGGACAGGAGGAGTAGGAGCAATATATGGCACTATGGTATCATATCTGCGAGTCATGAGCTCAACTTTTTTAACAATGGGACCAATTTTTGGAGACATTGTCCAAGTTTTGCATTGAAACCAGCGTCTTTCAATTTTTTCTTGATTTCTGACATATTTCCATTTGAGAAACCAAGGAATCCTGAATTCTCTGGCAAAATAAAGCATGGGAGAAAAAATAGGGTTGTAATGGGCAATAAAGCCTTTACAAGCAACATGAGAGGAGAATAGGTGAAAAGCATAAACAATGGGATCAGGAAGAACATCAATTGTTAGGCCAAAATAATCCCACCAATGTTTGAACCACGGGGGAAGCAGGCAATTGAAATCTTCAATGAAAGTAACGAACCAAAAGTGTTTGGACTCAGGGTTCTGGTAAAGCATAAAGCGAAATCTTGAAAGAATATCAGAAGGAATGTTACCCGATCTCTTTGTTTGCCTTGATTATACACCCTTCTCTCTTTCTCTCCTCGAGTATAGTCTTGCTCTTCTCCTTTTGCTTACCCCTCGTTATCCTTTCTCTCGTGTCGAAAGTCTAGTTGCTTTAGGCTCCTCCACCCCGCCGGCAGTTTCAAGTGACCACCCCGTCACCTCGCCATAAACCTGTAAGTCCCGTTGAAAGCCTGGGTTTGGCGTGTTAGGGCATTAAGTAGGTGCTGAGGGCTAGGCCAAGGGTATGCGTCACCTGTACGGCAGGCCAAGGGTATGCTTTGAGAGTAGAGCGACTAGGAAGGACATGCTTAGGAAGTTTAGACAGTGAGTGAGTACCTAGGATGAGATCCTTTAAGACTTCACCCAGTGTGTGATTTTGAGTTTAGTTTGTGTGTCATAATGTGGAGATCTGACGAGCTTTTGCAATCAAAAATTTCTGCTTTCAATACCTTGATTGTTGACTCTGTTTGTTCTGATCTTCCTAATGCTTTTGGCATAGGAAAAAGCATATTGTTTCTTTACCTTATGTTAAAGATTTTTCTGAAAACAAAATTCCAACTAAAGCTGGGCCTATTCAAATGAATGCCAAACTTTAGAATTTTGTCAAAAGAAATTGCTGATTTGCTTGCTAAAGGTATTATTCGTAAGAGTAAGTCTCCTTGGTCCCGTGTCGCTTTTATGTCATGAAAATGCTGAGTTAGAAAGAGGTGCTCCTAGGTTAGTCATTAACTACAAGCCCTCAATGATGTGTTAGAGTGGATTAGGTATCCTATCCCTAATAGGAAGGATCTGGTCAGTCGTCTAAACGACGTTGTTGTCTTCTCTAAGTTTGATTTGAAATCAGGTTTTTGGCAAGTCCAGATTAAGGATAGTGATAGGTACAAAACGGCCTTTACTACCCTTTTTGGTCATTATGAATGGAATGTCATGCCTTTTGGTTTGAAAAATGCCCCGAGTGAGTTCCAGAATATCATGAACGATATTTTCAACCCATTCAGCCATTTCACTATTGTTTATATTGATGATGTTCTTGTTTTTTCAAAGTCCATCGATGAACACTGGAAACATTTGAAATCGTTTCTAGAAACCATTCGATATAACGGGCTTGTTGTTTCTGCCAAAAAGATCAAACTCTTCCAAGACAAAATCAGATTTCTTGGGTTTGATATTTCTAAAGGCCAAATTCGTCCTATTGACAGGGCGATTCAATTTGCTGATAAATTTCCTGATGTCATTACTGAGAAATCACAACTCCAAAGATTTCTTGGTTCATTGAATTACATTGCTGATTTCTACAAGGATTTACGGAAACATTGTAAACCTTTATTTGAAAGATTACAAAGCAATCCTCCCCCTTGGTCAGATATTCATACTTCCCTTGTCAAAGAAATCAAACTCCATGTCAAGACTCTCCCTTGTCTAGGCATTCCTTCTGATAATTCTTTCAAGATTGTTGATACTGACGCCTCTGAAATTGGCTTTGGAGGTATTCTGAAACAGGTTGTTTCATCAGAATCTAACCTAGAGTCTTCTGAACAAATTGTTCGATTTCATTCTGGATCATGGAATTCTGCGCAGATTAATTATAGTACTATTAAGAAAGAAATACTTTCTGTTGTTTTGTGCATTACTAAATTTCAGTCTGATTTGCTCAATCAAAAATTTCTTTTACGAATTGATTGCAAATCTGCCAAGTATATTTTAAAAAAAGATGTTGAAAATATTGCATCAAAACAGATTTTTGCCAGATGGCAAGCTATTTTGAGTGTTTTTGATTTTGATATTGAATACATCAAAGGCTCAAACAATTCAATACCTGATTTTCTTACCCGTGAATTCTTGCAGTGCCACAATGGCCAGCAACAAGGGAAAGGAAAAGGTTAATCCTGTTTTGAAGCCTTGTCCTTCCATCCCACTTGACATGATTCCCCTTGATTTCCTTGGTGAACCCGTGACCCATACTTCATGTGTTTTTGGGAAATCCCCACTTATTGTCCAGTCAGATTCTTCTGCCTTTCATGGTTATATTCCTCCTATTTCGGATTCCCAAATGGAACCCAATTCCCTCTCTGGTTCTCGAACGGAACCAAATTCTAATCCTATTGTTTTGTCCTTCCCTTGGGTTACCCTACCTTTTTCTCAATATTTGTTTTCTTCTCAAGATCTCTCCAGGACCCCTGGGCAACTGGCCCATAACTATTTTCCTGCTCAATTTCATTGGATACCTGAACATCCTCTGAAAGATTTATCATTTTTCACTGATATTTTGATCAAAACTAATTCCATCAAATTTAGGAATATTCCCAAGAAAGACAACCCTCTGACGGCTGTTGGGACTATTGCCTATATTGTTAAGTTTATTTCTGTTGAAGAATGGGGCTCCCACCCATCTCAACTTCTCCCCTCTTCCAATTCTCCAATTCCCTTTTCATATTATGATTATGTCAATGCCTGGTTTTGCTTTATGCTTTACCAGAACCCTGAGTCCAAACACTTTTGGTTCGTTACTTTCATTGAAGATTTCAATTGCCTGCTTCCCCCGTGGTTCAAACATTGGTGGGATTATTTTGGCCTAACAATTGATGTTCTTCCTGATCCCCTTGTTTATGCTTTTCACCTATTCTCCTCTCATGTTGCTTGTAAAGGCTTTATTGCCCATTACAACCCTATTTTTTCTCCCATGCTTTATTTTGCCAGAGAATTCAGGATTCCTTGGTTTTTCAAATGGAAATATGTCAGAAATCAAGAAAAAATTGAAAGACGCTGGTTTCAATGCAAAACTTGGACAATGTCTCCAAAAATTGGTCCCATTGTTAAAAAAGTTGAGCTCATGACTCGCAGATATGATACCATAGTGCCATATACTGCTCCTACTCCTCCTGTCCCAAAATATTGTTCCAAAAAGAAGCAATGGATTCAATCTTATCTTGATTCTATTGATAATGAACAATAATTCGGGTTTTCCTAAGATGGCTCCATAACGGCCATAATTGTTCAGTTCAACAGAAGCTAGCTCATAACGGCTGGTGTTCGAGTTTTTGGGTTTCAGTTCGCCTTGATCTTAGACGGATCATCGCTCAAAACCATTTGGAGTTTCGTGCAAAATCATCGCTCACTTTTATCGTTCATGTCCGAACGACACGCGTAGGATTACCGCTCGATGCAATGCTCACTCATCGCTCAAGATTTGTTCGCCGACACTACAAGATCGCATACCATCGCTTTTGATTGATACTTTCACCGATCGATCGGGCGCTAGACGTGCCTCTCATCTGCTTACTTTTCTATCGCTTTTTGACCGCATGAACGCGCTCATGATTGTAATTTCATCGCTTTGCCCAGCCTATATAACGGGCTCCCCTCCCCAATTGTAAGGCAGAGGTTATTTGAGAGGTTCTTTGAGACACTCTATCCTCCAGCCATTCCCCTTCAGATTCTTCTTCTTCTTCTCTGTCCATTACTTAAGTAAGTCCTAACGTTTACTCTTGTAAAGGTTTTATCATATAATCTATAACGATTATCTGTTTTCTTTGATTTCAACTTATCAACTGCTTTTAATTTCATTTGTTTATTTTGATTATAATTGTCATACCGCCATCTTGGACGGCTCTACTATTTTGATTTACAACTGGTTATTTTCTGCATTCTATTATCACCTCCCCTCTTCCCTGCATCTATATGCATATTGCGCTTCCACCCCCTCCCCCTTGGTATCAGATATTCATACTTCCCTTGTCAAAGAAATCAAACTCCATGTCAAGACTCTCCCTTGCCTCCTATTGCTCCTTCAAAGAAGCATAAGAAGAAAACCAGAAAAGATTTCACAAAATCTTCCCCTCCAGATTATAACAGGAACAAGACAAGAAAATTTAACAGACCTAAATTTTCTAAAGCTCCCAAACGGAGTAAAAGTTCTAAATTTGAAAAATATTTTTCAAAAGATAAATGTTTCAATTGTGGAGAAGAAGGACACTATGCTGACAAGTGCCCTAAACCTCCCAAAAAGATTAAACAAGAAATTAATGCTTTAAACATCAATGACGATGAAAAGCAAAAAATCTTTCGAATTTTTCAAAAAAATGGATTTTCTGATTATTCCTCTAATGATGATCTTCCATCCTCCTCGGATTCTGATTATCATTCTAATTCTTCTGTTTATGAAAATTGTTATAAATTTGAGAACTGTGCCGGTTCTTGCTGCAACACAAAAACTTGTTCAATGATGTCCAAATCAGAAGAACAAGAAGATTTGCTTTTAACTTTGATTTCAAAAATTGATAATCCTGAGTTAAAAGAAGAGTATCTTAAAAAACTTAAGAAACTCATGTTAAAAGATTTTGAAAAACCAGCTACTTCCAAGATCTCTCTTGAAGACACTTTGAAACGTTTTTCAAACCCGAAAAACAAAGTGCTTACTGTCTCAGATTTGCAGCATGAGATTAGTAACATCAAGAAAGATATTGTGAAATTGCAAACTGAATTGCAAGCTGTGAAAACTGAAAACAAAGATTTACAACAACAGCTTCTACTGTTAAATCTTAACAAATGTTTTCCAGAAAGTGCTTCCAGTAACGAAGACACTGAAAAATCTGAGCATGATGATGAGGCTGAATCCACCCATAAACCTCTCTTTGATGAGGTTAAGGTTGTCAGCATGATTAGTAAAATTGTTCCTCCCAAATGGTATTCAAAAGTTCATATCCGTATTTCTGATGAATATGCTTTTGATGTTATTGCTTTAATTGATTCTGGTTCTGACTTGAATTGCATTCAAGAAGATTTCATTCCCACAAAATATTTTGAATCATCCACTCAAAGATTAAATTCTGCTAGTGGAAACAAGTTGCATATCAAATATGAACTCAGAAAAGTTCATGTTTGCCAAAATGATGTTCATTTTCATACCACTGCTGTTCTTGTCAAAAACATGAAAGAAAGAGTGATTCTTGACATGTCTTTTCTTGCTTTACTTTATCCGTTCTCTGTTAAAGAGACTGGTGTCTCAACAGTTAAATTTGATACTGATATTCAATTCCAATTTGCTTCTAAATTTGAGATTGATATTAACAGGTTTAGTAATGGGTTTCCAGGACTAGAGTCTAATGAGTACCTTACCCCCATTAGGACTTTATCCTGTTTAAGCACTCCCCTTGACGGTCGTGATTTACCTGCTATTCTTGTTCTTCATTACCCTAAGCACATGGCGCATATTATTACTGTTTTAATTTGCATCAAAATAATTATGATATTATTTTGTAATATTTTAAAGATTTTTACATCTTTATTCCTGATTTCTTTCCTTTTGAAATTTTGCAGTGCCACCATGGCAAGCAAAAAAGATAAAGAGAAAGTTACTTCCAAGGCTCTGACCATCAAGTCAGAGTCTTCCATTGCTCCCATTGCTTCTCCTCTTCCATTTTCATCTGTTGCCTTAACCAACAGATTTACTCCTTTCAATCTCGGTTCCTGTGTGTCCTACTCCAAAGACTTTGTCGCCCCTTATGATCCCTTTGCGGATCCTTCCCAGAAACCATCCATTAAGTATGACAAGACGTCGGAATACATGACCCTCCCTTATTCACAAAATTTGTTTTTTGTTGAGTTAAATCGGGTTTCCTCTTCCCTCACCCCCGGAGATATTGCCGTCTCCTATTTTCCCCCAAACTTTCATTGGATCCCTGAACATCCTTCGAAAAATTTGGCTTATTATTCTGCTATCTTGAAACAAACGGGTTCTGTTTTCTTCAAGGCCATCCCTGATAAGATTAACCCCCAGAAAACAATTTATCACAGTGTTTATTTCAAGAAAGTTATTTTGGAAAAGGAATGGGGAAATCACCCCTCTGCTTCCAGGTCCCTTAACGGGTTCAGCATCCTTTGTAATTATTATGATTACATTGATGCCTATTTTAAATTTCTGCTTCATCAAACCTCAAATTTGAACATTCTTGGTTTGTCAGTTTTGATAAAGACTTCTATGGTATCCTTCCTCTCTGGTTCTCCAGGTGGTGGAACCAATTTGGTCTTCTCCCTGATATTCTCCCCCTCCAACTTGTTGATGCCTTTCAATCATTTAAAGGACATTACAAGGTTGATTCCTATGGAGCTAAGTTTTCCACTATTCTTCATTTTGTTAAAAAATTCAAGATTCCTTGGATTCTGAGATGGCAATACCACCTCTCAGAGGACAAAATTCAAAGACATTGGTATATCAAATGGTGGGATAAATGCTCACTAAATGATTCCATTGTCCTTGCTGTTAAAAACATGGTTCACGCCCCCAAGGCCCTTCCTGCCCCAAAGGCGTCTGCTTTGTCCAATTTGTTAATTCCCCCCAGTGCTTTCTCTTCTCCAAAACGAGAAAAAGAGAGTTCCCCTGCTTCCTCCCATTCGGCTTCTTCAAGCTCTTCAAAGAAGAATTCTTCCAAGAAGAAAGAAATAGTTGAAGCCCTACTTGCTGCCCTGGAGAACTTAGACGATGATGAAGACGAGACGTCCAAACCATCTGCTGAAAAGCCTATCTAGGTCCCTCCTTATTTTGAAGACTCACAAGACTACTATCCCTATCCAGGGATTGAAGACATGTGAATACTCGGGCTCATAACGGCCCTCAGATTTCAGGTTTTATCTAGCCTATCAACAGGCTAGTTTTCTCAGGTTTTCCCAAAACTGGCTCCATAACGGCCAGATTTGTTCAGTTCGACAGAGCTAGCTCATAACGGCTGGTTTCCGAATTTTGGGTTTTGTTCTCCTTGATCTTAGACGGATCACTGTTCATCACTATTTTGGAGTTACTGTGCAAAATCACTGTTCACTTTTACTGTTCATGTCCGGACGACACGCGCAGATTACCGCTCGATGCAATCGCTCACTCATCGCTCAAGATTTGTCCGCCGACACTACAAAGGCCGATACCATCGCTTTCGATTGATGCTTTCATCGCTCATACCGCGCCAGACGTGCCTTTTATCGCTTACTTTATTCTTTTGACCGCATGAACGCGGCTCATGATTGTAATTTACTGTTTTACTTTATGCTCAGCCTATATAACGGGCTCCCCTCCCCCATTGTAAGGCATAGGTTATTTGAGAGGTTCTTTGAGACACTCTATCCTCCAGCCATTCCCCTTCAGATTCTTCTTCTTCTTCTCTGTCCATTACTTAAGTAAGTCCTAACGCTTACTCTTGTAAAGGTTTTATCATATAATCTATAACGATTATCTGTTTTCTTTGATTTCAACTTATCAACTGCTTTTAATTTCATTTGTTTATTTTGATTATAATTGTCATACCGCCATCTTGGACGGTTCTACTATTTTGATTTACAACTGGTTATTTTCTGCATTCTATTATCACCTCCCCTCTTCCCTGCATCTATATGCATATTGCGCTTCCACCCCCTCCCCCTTATATATATATTTCATGCTAGTAATATAAGTCATAATATAATCTTCACTTGTAGAGGATATATGGCACCAGAATATGCATTATGGGGTTACTTAACCTATAAAGTTGATGTCTATGATTTTGGGATTGTTGCACTGGAAATTGTTACTGGGAAGAGCATCATGAAATATCGACCAAAAGAGAATTGTGTATGCCTTGTTGATTGGGTAAGATTGATCTTTTTATTTTAATATATGCTACTATAAATAATGTTTGGAGGCCTGGTAGCTTCTTTGTCCCTTTCCATTCAATTTGGTCATCCCGATTTGTTACTCTAGCCTCAAGCAGCAAAATAAACTAACATATGTTGGAATTGTTTGATTCGTTCACTTCACACTTGAGTTCAACATATTGACATGTATATTATTTTCTATGTGCGTATGGTTGCTATTCTCTTGTGTTGATTTGCTGCTTTTCATTTCCATTCCCTTTTCTATGCTTATTATAGGCGCTTGTTCTACAAAGAAAGGGTAATCTAATGGAGCTGGTGGATCCAAAGTTGGGTTCCGGGTTAAAAAAGGAGGAAGCTATTAGAATGATCAAAGTAGCTCTCTTATGCACTAATGCATTGCCAGCATTTAGACCCACCATGTTCGCAGTAGTAAGCATGCTCGAAGGCCAAACCATTGTTGATGAAGTCACCATGGATCCAAATATATATGGCGATGAATTAGGGTTTAGTGCCTTAAAAGACTGGTTTGAACAACTCCAACCAGCGCCAATGAGCACAAGTGAATCAGAGAGCCTTATGCATTCATCAGATATGACTTGGGCTAGATCTTCTTCTACATCTGCCCAAGATCTCTATCGAGTTAATCTTGATTCTCAATAATTTCAGCATACTATTGCTCCCAGCCATGCTAAATGCTTTTTTTTTTTTTTTTTCTCTAATTAATAAAGCAACATTTGCTATAAATTGCTATAAAAAGTAGTCGTACAGTCTCTCTTTCCCATGCTAGGAAAGAATACATACCTTTGTGTGTGTGTGTGTTTTTTTTTTCCATTGTTGAATTATGAATAAAAGAATATGTGGTAACATGACGTGAATCGAGTTAATCTTGATTCTCAATAATTTCAGCATACTATTGCTCCCAGCCATGCTAAATGCTTTTTTTTTTTTTTTTTGTTTCTCTAATTAATAAAGCAACATTTGCTATAAATTGCTATAAAAGTAGTCAGATGCTCTCTTTCCCATGCTAGGAAAGAGTACGTACCTTTGTGTGTGTGTGTGTGTTTTTTTTTCCATTGTTGAATTATGAATAAAAGAATATGTGGTAACATGACGTGATATAAATTCACCTCTTGATCATTAAATTCATTACACTATGAGAGCTAAACACAATAGTGCATCATATATCTTATGGATATGCCCTTTAGTTGTCTTTGCTCATCGTGTTCGAGAAAAGTTGTGTTTTTGTCAGCATTTACATATAAAAATTTGATGTCTTTCATTTCCTTTTTCTATTGACCACTAATGATCTTGTTTGGTTTTCTTAATTGACTAGTGATGGTTGTGTGGCAAACCCTTTGGGTTTTGTTCATTTTGGAACTTTGCCTTTTAATACAATCTCTTTTGGCGGTTTCAGTTTGTTTGATGGGACGAGTCATTTATTTGACCCATTTCCAATGGCTTTTAGGAAGACTCTATCGCCTTTTTTTTTTTTTTAATTTTATTTTCTTATAATTCCCCTTTCCTTTTTCCAACATTCAGTGGCGGAGCCACGTTGTGGCTTGTGGGGGCTGTGGCCACAACGTTTTATATATATATATATATGTAAAGGCGGTTAGTGGTTTTTCCTTAACGCCTTCAAAAGTAGGTAACGGTTATTAACTGCCGACCTTTACACTCTTAGGTAAGCGGACAAAAACATGTAAGTTTCATATTAGTGCTCTCACAGTATTGCTAGCAATTTGAACTGCAAAATTGTTGAAATTCTGTTCAACGTGAATTGCCTTGCGGATATGTGTTTTAGTTGAGGTTTTTAATAATTAATTTTATACTAAGCCAAAAAAAAAAAAGTCGATCTATCAAGAGAGTTTGATGTTTTCCTTTAACGGAAAAGAAATCATAGGATCATAGCATGGTGAGAATTATAAGGAAGAACAAAATAGCATTGTACAAGGAAACATGACCACCCATTTTTTATGCTTGATAGATGTTTTAATTATTATCCAATTCACGCACGCATGAAGAAACAAGAGAATTTGGTTTAAGCGTTTTGTTAGAGTTAACTATGTGTTTGGCATTTTTTTTTTTTTTAAGAGTAGAAAGAAGAAATAAATGGGTTGATATGAAGTAAAGATGAAAGAAGTTTTAATTTTTAATTTTTAATTTTTAATAAAAAGTGAAGAAAGTTGTTTGTTAGTGTGAATATGAGTTTGATCTTTTTGGATAAAAATGAGAAATGAATAGATTACTAAATACCCCCTTAACATCTTTAGGAATTGACATAAAACTTTATAATTAATAAAAGAGTAATTAGAAACTAGATAATTAGTAAATATGTCCGCAAATATCCATCGATTTGTGCAGTGTTTGACAACCGCCATGGACAATTACTGTTCATAAAAATAAAAAATAAAAAAATAAAAACTTTTAATATTCTTACTTTTTACATCCCATCAATCACCAATTTCGAAAACTGTTCTTTTTTTTTTTTTAAAAAAAGGGTTTTCTAGTTTTGTTCTCGAAAACAATTCTCAAACACAAAAACAAAAACCGATTTGCCAAATGAGCTTTTCTCTCTGCTTCGAGGCTAAATTTGAAAAGACTAGGAAAAAAAAAACAAAAACAAAATTATAAATTACAGCTGAGGTTACAGAAGTTATGTTTAGTTCTTTAGAGCATTTACAGTGAGTTCTTATAATTAGTTTTTCCCAAAAAATTTAACTAAACATGTAAAAACACTCATTTAAAAAACTCCATACTCTACTTTATTTTTAACTTTCATCGGACACCCTCCCTGCATTTGAAGAGCCAAAAAGTTAAAATTAAAGTCTAACAATTTTTATGCTTTATTTTTTACTTTTTTGCTGCACTACAATTTATGCTTAGATGAGTGCTATACATCTCAAATTTTCTTTCCAAAAGTTAGTTCCTAAATGATGTGCCTCCATCTCATGAGATTTATTATTTTGAGAAGTGTGACATCAACTTATGGGATGGCGACACATTATTTGAGAACCAACTTTTAGGAAGAAAATTTGGGATGTGTTATGCTTATGTTTTTTGTTGGTTTAAAACTAATAAAAAATAATATTTAATTAAAGTAGAGAAATAAGTAAAAAATGAGGGGTTGTTTGTTAACAACATTCCCTCTCCCCAACACTATTCACAATTTTTCAAAAAAAAATCAACTTCAAAATATTCTCATTTTTTATATCATATCATTAATTGTTTATATCAAATCATTTACTCGTTACTACTATTCAAATGAAAAAATCTATAAAACAATTTTTTACTTTTTATTTTTCAATACAACTTTTTTCATATCTCTATACCAATCATTATTATATTTTTTCCTACAAAAAAAATATGTACAGTATCGGAGAAGGGTTGGGTTGTTAACTAACCCCTTGATATTTGGCTCAACTTGAAAGTAACTCTTCAAATTTGATAAAAAGTGAACTTTTCACTTTAAATTTGGTTTTTTTTTTTTTTTTAGGAGCTTGTCTCACCTAGTTTTTAAAATTTCAGATTAGTTTTAAATTTTCTCCTTACTTTTAGGATATTAGCCAATTACTTGAGAATATTTAGGTGATAATTTTAAAATGTTTTTTTAAAAAATCATTTTCAATTAGGTTGAGGGTACTGACCCAGTGGGCCTGCCCCTGGTGGCAGCTAAAATTGGGTTTACAAAACTGTACCGAAGAAGAAGAAAAAAAAAAACAGTTTGATAAACTGGAAATTATTTTAAAGTTTATAAATAAAAGAGGCCGAGGTCTTGCTTTCGTGGCTAGGGATTCCAGATTGTGATAAAGGATTTGCCGCGTTACGTCTTCTGGGATTGTTATGTTCGCCTGAGCGAGAGCGAGACAGAGAGATGGTTAAGATGGTGAAGAGGATGGTGGAGGAGAGGAGAGGACGGATAGGGTTTGTCGAAGAAAAACAACATCGCAAGCGAAGTCGCCATGTTCCTGTCCCCTCGTCGGGTCCTGCTCCTCTGCGGCGATCCACGCGCCTGAACCCTAACCGTGACGCCGTCGAGATCCGCAACGACGATCCCGAGAAGCAAATGGCAATTCATCCAAAAAGTATGCACGATGAGTATTTCGACTCTTACGCTGACTCTGAGGTGGATTGCATCCCCTACTATAAAAAGTATAAAAAGAATGAGATCTTGACCAAAGAGGATTGCGTCCGCTACCACCTAAACCCTGATGTGTATGTGGTGAGTAAAATTAATTCCCTTCGTCTACGTATATGTCTGTATCTGTATGTGCCTGCATCTTTAACACTCCTTCGTTGTTATAGGGTCACCGCCCGCCTAGGCCCTTTATTTGTGGTTCGACTCGATCATTTGCAGTAAGGTACGAAGATGAACTCGAAGATTGCAAACAATATTCGCAGCTCGCAATAGACGAATACCACCGTCGCCTCAAGGTTGGTGTTTCTGTTGTTGATGTTATTATTGTTATTTTATTTTATTTTTTTGGCTTATGAGGTATCGGATGGAGGTGAATATTTGTTATGCTGAAATAATAGTCAGTTATTGCTTCTTTTTCTGTGACAATAATTATATTTTTTCATGATTACATAAACTTTTGTGTGCAGAATGAAAATCCACAACTAGAGTTTGTGGAGCTTTTGACAGCAAGGTTTAAGCTTTCCGATATAGTCAGGTATTATATAACCTTTGAGGCCAAGGATATTGCTGCTGGAGGCCAGACTAAGACCTATCAAGCTGTGGTGCGTATACCCTTCAAGTGGGATGGTGATGCCTCCGTGTTGTGTTTCAGGGAGTGTGAGCAAGAGCAAGGTAAAGGAATTTCATTTAAAGGAAGATTAATTTGATTTCTTTCTTTGTTTCTGTTGCGTTTATCGATTTACTGTGGCTTATCTTATACATGAATTAGTAGAGGCAAATGGTGAAAATCTTCACCTGTATTTGAAAGGTGAAGATGTTTTAGTTTAAATCATAACAACCGATTAGTATTGCCTTGGCTATTTTTAATTTTATATTCCTTCACCACTGCATTCTTGTTATTTAAGCTTCTTGTCCTCTAATCCTTTTGTTCTTGTTCAACCAAATATTCCTCTTTTTCCGTCTTTACTGCCGGTTCTTCAAAAACTTCTTGTAGTCAAGGTGAGAGAAGAAGCTTATGCTTCAAGACAACGACATGACATGTTATAACAAATATCTTTTGATGTGTGAAAGTGTATTAATTTGCTTAGGAATCATGTAATATGAGAATGGTTGTTGGAACTTAGCTTTTCTTTAGCACAATATTGACTGCTATTTTCATTTTTATTTGTTTGATCAGTGAGAAGTTAGTAATTCAAGTGAAGCTTCATGGATATATGATGTTTGCCTTTCATTTTTTTTTTTTTAATGTTTTAAGTAGGTTCAGGCAATATACGTGGTAAAGAATGGTGTTGGGAAGTTCACACTGCTGTGAGGGTTAGTATGTTTATATCACTACATGAAAGCATGGTTTGATTTACTGAACTGATAATGATATTCAGTTATTGTGAGGCGAAGTAATTATATATTTCTTTGATTATTGCTTGTTATCTATTGTTGGTAATGATGCACGGCACTTGAAGCCGCTGGTAGTGGTACATGTTAAAACATCTTTTAACGATATTCTGGATTGCTATTGTGGACTAAATCTTCTTTGCTCACACAAGTAATCTAATATCTTGTTTTCTTGCCTCTCAATCTCCGTTCTTTGCTACATAGATAAGGTATTAGCTGAATAAATATTGATTTGTTGAGATTGGAGTTGGGGGAAGGATGATGGAAAACATAAGGGGGATTAGGGAAATATGAGAGAGGTCAATATAGGTCCCTAGCCCTATGCATGTGACCAAACAGTTCAAGTGAATATAAAGTGATGCTTTTAAACCATTGGTAGGCGAAGCGTAGTACTGTTATTTAATGTTTGAAGAAGAGATGGTAAATTAGAATGGTAGTATTGGAGCATTTGGTGGTGGGAAAATTTTGAAATTGTAGTGTGGATAAGAACCGACTCCTAAGCCAGTGCGTATCAAGTTCGTAGGTTCTCTCTCTACACTTTTTAAACCAAACTTTTTTATTATGAGCCAACATGGTTGTAGACTATGCTTTGAAGAGTATCAATAGAAGAACATGATGGTTGTGTAAAAGTTTTGAAGAACATGCTGCTGAGTCTGCTTTTCATTGTTGGTTTTTTTTTTTTTTTTTGACATATTGTAAATGTTTCTGCTTATGAGGACCTGGGCTTTCAATTGGGTAATTGGGTGTATAAAATCTCATTATGGGTAATTGAAATTTGGCTCTCTGAAATTTCCTACCAAAATAGAAAACCCACCAGTAATTGTATTGTGTGGCAAGCTGTGGTTGGCCAAGGAGTGTTAATAATTTGGAGTTCAAGGTGGTGCCTAACCTCTTTTCTTTGTGCACAATTGCATGCACACATGTATATAGTGATAATCTGCACTCCATGGATCCATATGGAGATAACACACACACATACACGCTCACGGCCTTTTGTTTCTTTGAAAAGTGTGTGATGAAACAAGTGAAAAGGTTATAAGGCAATGCATCTCTTCTTTACGAGATTCTTTTCACATTTTGACACTGACCCATTGGTTTTTTTGCAGCCCTATGTGGAGGAGTACCCATCGGAGGAGTACCCATCGGAGGAGGAGATTGTTGAAGAAGATATGTAATTATCCAGGCCTAAACAGAAGAATATTAGTACTAGTCTTTGCTATTAAAAAGGAAATGTGTTGTTACCTAATCCTAAACAGAAGAATTGTTGCACTAACGCATTTTTTTGTGTGAATTTTTATTAGCAAGTCCTTCAAATATATATATTATATGCTCCCTTTCTCTTAATTTGTTCCATCTCTCGCATATTTGAAGCATGGTTAGCTACCACCGCATTTGGAGTCCTAAGCCAAAGGCTAACGAAACCATACCACACCAATCAAGAAGCTTTTTATCAAAAAGTATGTGAGAAGCATATGGCATTTAAAAAATATTTGCTCTTAAAATACCAAGCTGACACTACACTTTTAGAGAGAGTTGTACATCCCAATTGGTTGTAACTAGAGACTTTTTCCCTCGATGGATGGAAGCTCCAAATGCATAAACGAAATCAAGTTCCTTGATAGATATAATTGAAGAGATTATTTTTAGACGCTCATTTACGTATAACACCGATTTCTCGATTAAGCCTGATGCTTCTACCCGATTCTCTCTAGATAGAGAACGTCTGCATTTTCTTTAAAAATGCACGAGTTACAAATTGCTGCTTATTGTAACCTTTCCTTTTCACATAAGAACTTTTCATTTTCTCACCCTATAAAGAGTTCAACTATTCTAAGTCTATTTACCTAATAAAATGTTCTATAAGGTTTGTCTTTTGACCAATGTTTACAAGCATGAAAACCTATATATATGAGATATGACTAAGTTATGTTCATACTATCGGATATGCAACTTCTTCAATTAAGAAGTCAACCTTTTACTCTTTTCCTCTTGAACTTCATGTTTACGGCGTTGAACTTTACATTTAGTACCTTAATATATACCATTCTATAACATGACAACAAAAGCATAAAAAAAAAAAAAAAAAAAAAGCCGGAAACAACAATTTGATATTATTACCACAACTATAAGTTAATTATAATTACCCCACGAAATTTGCCAAATTCCCTTTCTTTTGGGATTATGATCGCTACAGGTTGTCTTCTCACCACTTCCAACATCTCCTTTTCGTCTACCTCTATAGGAAACGGCCACCATCTAACCTCCCGCAGATATGTCGCGTTCATTTCTTGAAGAATAAAAATTGAAGTAAATAAATAACAAAGATAGATAATTTTTTTTTAAAAAAATATTAATCTTAATTACCTCTATGTCCATCTTTGGTTTGCCCTTTTGTTTTATACTTGCTATGGGATACTTGTCTTTACTCCTAAGTCCATTTTTTTTTACCCATTCAAAAGATGCAGAAAGCTCATATCCATACACTTTTTTTTTTTTTTTGGAAGGAAAAAGTCCATTAACTTCTGTATGGATAAATCAGGGCGTGGGTTTGGTAGATCCTTAGCTTTATGAGCCTCTGCAATAGTCTCTGCAATTACAATGGCCCAACAAAATCCTACAACTAGAAATATATGTATATATTTAATTTCTGAAAAATTATAACATAACTAAAATATTAAATCTTGCATGACTTACCATCGATCTATTTAATATTTATATTTAATGTTTCAGAACAAGAATAAGACCCAGAGCGAGATTTCCAAACTGGTAAATCTCTACCAAATTATCAGACCTTGCATAAGGCCAATGCCACTATCTATCACGGATTACAGAAGAGCGTGATAGCCTTCTTCTCACAATCAATATCGCAAATAGGATCATCTACACAGTGATGATCCAATTCACAATCATTCCTCAATTTCAACTACTTACTCTAAATCATCTACACAATGATGATCCAATTCACAATTATTCCATCATTATCATCACTATTAGCACAGTCCGAATGATCCGTATCCAAAGGAATAAAGTATAATGTACGTATTTTCGTGGGTGTGGCCTTCTAGTCCCTCTAGTAAATTTTTGTTCGAACAGCTTGTAATTTTTGGTCTGATAATGTTTACTTGTCTTAGCAAAAGTTGTCGATGTCTCCAAGGGGGAAAATATCCTAAATAAAATTATTTTTATAATAAAAAATAAATAATAATAAAAAAACTAAAGAGGAGTGAATATTTTAAATAAAATCATTTTTTAAAAGAAAAATTTATGGTCATTTTTGTCTTTTTGCTAGCCTTGGAAAGATATTGGCAATTTTTTTTTTGTAGTTTTATTTTTTTTTTTTTTTTGTTGAATAGGTAAATCTCTTCTCATTCCATAAAAAATTTAGATTATAAAGTTCTTACATTATATAACATAAAGCTCTTAAAAATATAGGCAAAACTATGTGGTTACAAAGTTATAGATATATGGAAAAATCTAACAATCAAATCATATCCATGACCACTGATCTCACCCATATACAAACTTCATTTTTGGCATAGATCTAAGACATGTGTAGATCATATCCCTACAACAAAAGTTTTTATTTAACCGGCCGTGAGAGATAAGCCCTCACACCGAAAATTATTCGTCCTCAACTTGAAAGCCAATAGCATAGACAAACAAAAAAAAACCACAAATAATAGCGGTAGGCTCACACAAAAGCACGTGATATTCACGTGATCCACGCTCCATCGCATTTGAACCACAACCGTTGCGTGCCTACCGGAGGGAAAATGTCTACAAGACTCGTTGGCGCGGGGAAGAAGGTGTAATGATACGTATAGGACTTGGACCGGCGGCGAAAATGTAGATCTACTTCGGAAAAAGCAGATCTAAGAACCCTTGCAGAAACCGACAAAACCAAAAGATCGGGGAGGAAAACGAACGGCAATGTGGAGTAGACGGCCAAAGCGGTGGAAGAGGTTGCGTGTTGTTGCTGGTGTCTAAACAAAATCTAAAACAAAAACACGGAAAAAGTGGGGAAGGGAGGAAGTAGGGGTGAAAAGGCGTTAGAGTTTTTGAATTAGTTAGGATAAATAACACGCTAAATTAGGGATTTGCTTTCAACAAAGCAATGTATTCAATAAGCAAATAGATTGATCAAGTTTTTTCAGCACAAAATTTCTTGTGGATAGTGGCTAAAACCGCTAACAAAGACGATTAATCGCTCGTTAGCGGATAAACCAATCTTTTTAATCTTTTTCAGCAAATCAATGTGAAAAAAAAAAAAAAAATGTTGCTTGAGAAATGGAACAAAGTATCTCATTATCTAGAATTTGTGCTCGAGTTCAAGGGAAAGTGGCGATGGAGGCTGCGCTAGCATGAAATTGAAAGAGAAGAAGGAAGTGTCTCAGTGAGAAGAAGAATGAGGCGTCTTAGTCAGTGAAAGGAAGAAGGAGGTGTCGAAGAGAAGAAGAAGGAGGCGTCGAAGAGAAAGAAGAAGATTTCCTAATAATATGACCTAGGATGACTAAAACAACATCAGTTCAAGTTTATATATATATTTCCTAATAATATGACCTAGGATGACTAAAACAACATCATTTCAAGTTTATATATATATATATATATATATATATATATATATATAGAGAGAGAGAGAGAGAGAGAGAGAGAGCCCTTATGGTCAGGAACTTCTGCAAACTACCAATTTAAGTTAATTATAAGTCCATGGGATACTCGTTTTACTTCTAAGTCCATTTTTTTTACCCATTCAAAAGCTACAGGAAGCTTATACATTGTTTTTTCTTCTGAAGGCAAAAGTCCATTAACTCCAGTATGGATAAATTACGGCGTGGTTTTGATAGATCCTTCGCTTTATGAGCGCCGCAATAGTCCCTACAACTACAATGACCCAACAAAATCCTATGACTAGAAGTATATGTATATTTTTAATTTCTGAAAAATTCGATTTGCTTAACAATGTAAGGGGAAGCACATCATAACGCCGACCACGCCAATCATGAAACTCCTACTACCATATAAATTATGACACATAAAAATCTATACCGTGAGGTTGAGGGAAGTTAGTGTTAGTGGTTAATAGAAGTTAGAACCGGTAGAAGTGGTTATTGCAAGTAGTGTGTTAGAATTTATATCGTTAATAGGTTATTAATAACTAGTAGTTACCATTCTTGGGTATATAAATAGGTGTTATTAGAATATTAGGAGATAAGAAATTGTGTTTGTATTGTGATATTCCTCCACTCATTATTAATTTATCCTTATCGATTATGACTAAAACCCATCAGTGGTATCCAGGTTCAACCAACTCACAAAAACAGAACTTATAATTTCCAAAACTCCTACAGCAAACAACCTTTGCCTAAACCAAAAAAGTAATTACCAATGGCCAAACATATAGAGGCCCTGAGACAAGAACATTTTTACTTTACTAATTTTGAAATAAGGTGTGAATTTCTTTTAACTTGTTTTTTACATTACATTATTAATAATGTAAACCATGAAATATTTATCCCAAAATTCCCATATTGCCCCTAATTTTTATTTTTTTATTTTTATTTTTTATGAAAAAAAAAAACAAATTTGGAGGTACAAAAATGGCCAGATGGCCAAAGGGGTGAATACAGCCACCCCGAATTTTTTTTAAAAATTTTTTTATAAAAAAATAAAAATCAGGGGCAATATGGGAAATTTTGGATATAATTGGTCAAATTGCAAAAATTTGGAACTTTGAGGGGGTGGATTGCAAAAATTAAAACTTTGGTGTTAAAATTGAAAAATGCTGTCAACTTTGGGGGGGTAAACTGTAATTTTCCCTTTCTGTAAATAAAAACTCAATTGAGAATTGCAAAATTACACTAAAATTTGTCTCGATACAAAAGTTTGGAGGATACAAGAAAGTATGTGAATGTGAGTCTACAAATGAATTTTTTTTTTAAAAAAAAAAAACAAAAAATAAATAAAAACTTAGCATACTAGGTTAAGTTTTGCGTGTGCGTGTTGGGTGGGTTCTGGTCCATGAGTAATGTTTAGGAATTTCCAAGAAGCCTCAACCTCTAATTGAGAGTACAGGCTTATAGCTTGTTACATCCCAAGAGGTGTAAGATCTCTCTTCCTAAGCTAGCACTTAGAGAGACAACATCGTATTTATTTCCTGTGCTTGCTGGTTTCTGTTTTTCACCCATTTAACCATGGGCTTAAGAAAGATTGGACCCTTGGCTTTCTTAAAGAAAGGATCAGACTTTTCTTCCAACACTTGATGGGCTTTGGGCAATGTTGGGTGCTTAGGTCTGCTTAACCAGCCTGACCCATTTTGTTTGTTTGTGCATCATTGGGTTTAGAACAAGAGTAATGATATACACCATTCTCTCATCCCCTCTTATCCTTCTAAAGCCTATGTGGCGTGGGCCTCCAAACCAAAAAACCAATCTCTATGCATTAAATGCTATGGAGAACCATGCCACATGGGCTTTTGGGCAATGAGAGGGAGATAGGGGTGGTATATAGCATTACTCTTAAAATAATTATAAACAGCCTCCTA
>JADOBO010000113.1:137500-150047 GCA_016403345.1 Corylus heterophylla | reverse complement strand
TGTACGAAAACACCATCGGATTTCAAAGTAGCGCGATCTAATTCAAAAATTTCTCCCAATTGAGCACGTCTAGCATATTTTTTCACAGTAGCAGGATCACTATAACTGACTCCATTCAGTTCGCCGCCAAAGAACTCCACAGTTACACCTACTTGTTCGACACTATACTTCGATTCTGCCCTTCTAAAAGGAACATCGGCTCTAACAATTCCATCTCCGTCTACCAAAACAACCGGAAATGTTTCAAAAAAAGTAGGCATACGACGTACAAAAAGTTCACGCCCTTCTTTATCTCTAAAGATAGGGTGTCCTAACCAACCAACAGCTATTCCATCCCCGTTGTCCATTGAGCCCGCTCTGAATAATCCCCTTTGCCGGATTATTGCCGATGTAATCATAAAAGCTAATTTTTCAGGAATTTTAGACCAAGCTTCTGATAAACTTTGATTTTCGGCTAGCCCAGCACCAACTCTTCGATATATTTTTGCTGGAAGTATCCCTGATCCCATTGATACCGGTGGGACCAAATAATTAATCGGGTAGTTGCTGAACCATACCACATAGTTCCAGCAACAACAAAAGCGGCAAAAACAGCAGCGATACTACTGGAAAGGACGGTTTCAATATTTCCCATACGTAATCCTTTGTATAGACGTTGGGGCGGGCGGACACTAAGATGGAATAGACCTGCTAATATGCCCAATGTCCCTGCAATATGATGAGGGCTATTCCTCCCGGAACAAAAGGATCAAAACCTTCCACACCCCACGCTGGATTTACAGATTGTACCCTTCCGGTTAGTCCATAAGGATCGGACACCCATATTCCAGGACCATACAACCCTTACATGAAATGCGCCAAACCCAAAACAAGCCAGTCCTGAAAGAAATAAATGAATTCCAAAAATCTTAGGTAAATCCAAAGAAGGTTTTCCTGCGTTTCATCACAAAATATTTCTAGATCCCAATACACCCAATGCCAAATAGCTGCCAAAAGCACAAGCCAGAAAACACAATATGTGCACTGGCCACACCTTCGTAACTCCAAATACCTGGATTCGTTATAGTCCCTCCTGTGATACTCCAACTGCCCCATGAATTGGTTATTCCTAAACGAGTCATGAAAGGTATAACAAACATACCCTGTCTCCACATTGGATCAAGAACAGGTCAGAGGGATCAAAACCGCTAATTCATATAGAGCCATCGAACTGGCCCAACCAGCAACTAGAGCTGTATGCATTATATGGACAGAAAGCAAACGACCGGATCATTCAATACGACGGTATGAACACGATACCAAGGCAAACCCATGGAAATACCCTTTATCAACGAAAAATAGACACTATGTAACTTTATTGCATTGGAAAAACTATGCTATGGACCTCCTTTTCAGTAGATTATCTCGAGGAAAGGATTAAGATTTGTTCTATTATATTAGTAATAATGGAAGAGTTCTGTTTGTAGGAACAAACAGAAGCAGATCTATTCTATACCCGATAAGTACCAATACGCAATGGTAGGGGGGCGGGATCCCGCTTTCATTTTCTATGAGTGAAAGCATACATATTTGTTCATATCATTCAAAAGACCCATTCTTAAAAATTTTCTTCTTTAGTCATAGTCATTCTGTCTTCTTTTTTTTTTTATTTTATGAACTTATTCAATTTTTGGATAAACTATGATAAAGGCTAATCTTATTAAGACAATAAACCCATTTTTACGCTTCCACATCAAAGTAAGATATAGTACTTAATTCTTTTTTTCTTTCATTTAATGCCTATTGGTGTTCCAAAAGTACCTTTGAAGTCCCGGGAGGAAGATGCATCTTGGGTTGACGTATAGTGCGACTTGTCAGATATATTGGGTCACATGGATTTCCCATTCTCTCCCCGATCGAGATATCCTCTTTCGCCCAAGAAAGATTGATTGAATCATCAAAAATTTGGAGTGAAGTGCAATTATATTTATTTTGTTTTTTGGAGGGGGTATCCAGATTAATATTATCAATTAGAATAATTTATGGTTTAGAATAATTTATAGTTGGCTCAATTGGACCAATAAAATGAAGTATCCAGGCTCCGTTTAGAAAAAACCCAATTGGTAATATATCTATTTTTATCATATTATAAACAGGAGCGATCTCAAACTGTTTAAGCAATCGAGTAATATAACGAATACATTGAATATTTGGCAGAAGACATGAAATAAATAAAAAAGCCATAGCAAAAACACGTATTGGGGCATTTGCCCTATATGTGCAAATCAAAATCGGGCCGATCTTTACTCGAGAGAGCATAAACCTAAAAATTGAAGAAGCCCATTCCGAACAAGAAATGACATCGTGATTTGGATTCGATCTCGATGAAACAATAAATCAATGAGAAGTTCGTTCTGATAAGTTTAGTAGATTACTTTTATCTATTTCTTTTATTTATAGGTAAAGTAAACAGACCAAAACTAATCTTTCTTGAAAATAGAAGAAAAAGCCCTTTGTTAGAAGGAGCCCACTATGAAAAAAGATGAGGCTGTAATCTACATTGATTCTTTTTTTCGCGATTTTTGCAAACCGTATGCATCACAAAAAGGTACGGTTCCTAAGGATAATTTTATCCTAATCAACCGACTTTATCGAGAAAGATTACTTTTTAGGCCAAGAGGTTGATAGCGAGATCTCGAATCAACTTATTGGTCTTATGGTATATCTTAGTATAGAGGATGATATCAAAGATCTGTATTTGTTTATGAACTTCTCCGGAGGGTGGTAATACCGAGTAGCTATTTATGATACTATGCAATTTGTACGACCAGATGTACAGACAATATGCATGGGATTAGCCGCTTCAATGGGATCTTTATTCTGGTCGGAGGAGAAATTACCAAACGTCTAGCATTCCTCATGCTCGGCGCCAATGAGTTTTGTATTTGAGAGAAAAAGAAGACTATGCTTCATGATATGAAATATGACTATTAAGTAATAATAGCATGGCATTTTGAATTGATATGAGAAATCTTTTTTTTCAAAATTCAAAACTATTAGATTATATATTGAAAGAGTAGTATGAGATAAGGGCATTTCCGATTTTATCTGATCTATCGGAAATCTTGCAGCGTCACAAACTTTTTTGTTTTCACGCCAGAAGGCTAATTATGTTATGAAAGAATACAAAAAAAAAGAAACTTTGGGATTGCTGAATAAAAGACTAAATAAATAAAATATATAAATATAAAGCAACGGAGCCATCATAGTATTTTTTAACTACTCCAAAAAAGGAAGGATGGTTATTGGATTATTTACCAATCAGGGTCTGGTCTGATAGATCCTATTTTTTCTGTTTCTTGGATGGGAGGTAAAAGGAATTCCATTGTAGAGCTGTATGCAATATGAAAAAGATGCCTGTATGGTTGTTCAATCTTATCTTGTTTTTCGTATTATTATTTTTATTTTATTTCTTCTTTGATTTATCTTCGAGATAGAAGAACCATTTATTATGTTATATAATCAGGTAATGATCCATCAGCCTGCTAGTTCTTTTTATGAGGCACAAACGGAGAATTTATCCTGGAAGCGAAGAACTGTTGCATAAAACATCACAAGGGTTTATGTATAAAGAACGGGCAAACCCTTATTGTGTATCCGAAGACATGGAAAGAGATGTTTTTATGTCAGCAACAGAAGCCCAAGCTCATGGAATTGTTGATGTTATAGCGGTAGAATAAAAATAGCAGGGATTTCTGCAAATATGCCATTTTCAATTTTTCTTCTTATATTTAATATATCTATTAATATAGAAGTAATGCCTAATCATCCGGTTAGATCGATCTAAACCAACTCATTATGTATACGAGTCAACATGCCAACTATTAAACAACTTATTAGAAAGACAAGACAGCCAATCAGAAATGTCACGAAATCCCTGCCCTTTGGGATGTCCTCAGCGACGAGGAACATGTACTAGGTGTATGGTGACTGTTCAGAGCATGGACTGGGACAAAAGAAAAGAACCAATTTTTCCAGTATCAGTGGTCAGTACCAATAAATAGGATAAAATGGAAGAACTCCATTCACTATCTAAAAAGGATCTATGATATCCTTCTATTGTGTATCAAATTTATGGTTTCTATTGGTAAATCCAACTGTCTCAATTTTCAATTTAAGATGAAAAGAATTTCCCATTGGTAGCAAATGGTTATCCACTACAGGGAAAGACTATTAAAATGAAAAGGCAGAAAGATTATGCCTTACTTTGCAACAACGGACTAACAGGGTCAGCTACACAGCTAATCTTCAATTAAATATCGTTACTGTATAGGTAGATCTCATTGTGAAAGACTGATTACTGATAATTCATGGTAGAGCCAAAAGTGTGAACTGTACAAGTTAATATAGCATTGATTAAATGAAAGAAGGCTCCGTATAGAGGGGACCTCGCTGTTAAAAAAGTAACTAGAAACGATGGAACCTACGATTTTATCCATTTAGATTTACTATTTTTTGTTTTTCTTTTTATTTAATATGCTTTTTTAATATCTAGTTTTAATATCTAGTATCACTATCAATACAATTTCTTATTTCGCAGTGAAATGCCCAGAAAAAGAAAAATCGTGGTCGGGAAGGTTATAGTAGCAAAAGCCATTGGAGTTTTTAGTTTATACATTGAAGAATCCGTTTTGTTATTAATAAACTAGGAAAGGAAAAGGAATAACTGAAAGAAAGGAAATCAATTAGTTATTCATCGAAGTTTCATTTATTCAATGACCAGAATTAAACGAGGATATAGCTCGAGACGTAGAACAAAATTCGTTTATTTGCATCAGCTTTGAGGGGCTCATTCAAGACTTACTAGAACTATTACTCAACAGAAAATAAGAGCTGTTTTCGGCTTATCGGGATAGAGGTAGGCAAAGAGAGATTTTCGTCGTTGTGGATTACTCGGATAAATGCAGCACTGCGGTAAAGGCATATACTATAATTATAATAGATTAATACACAATCTGTACAAGAGGCAGTTGCTTTAATCGTAAAATACTTGCAAATAGCTATATTAAATAGAAATTGCTTTATATGATTTCCAATGAGATTCTAAAATAAGTATATTTGAAGGAATTCATCGGAATGTTTTAAATTTAAAATGGAGTTCACTGAGAATTAACCGGGAAGGTAGAATAGAAATTAGTATGATAAAATATAATAAAAGTCGTCAAAATGAACAAACAACACGTTTAATAAAAAAGATTTATTCTTTTTTCATGATAATACGACAATAAAATATGGATTCATGAATTTTTGAACAAAATATCAATCCGCCTTTGAATTCGTATTGAATTTTGATTCAAGTGAAGAGTGTTTATTTCTTTTGATTCTAAGACCAGTAGTTCTGGTCGACTCACCCTTTCAAATTGTTTCTCATTATTAAGAAAAGGCAAAGATAAAATACGAGCTTGCTTTTATAGCAATAGTAATTAATCGTTGTTGTTTTAAGTTTAATCTATTCACCCGTCTAGATAATATCTTTCCTTGTTCACTAATAAATCGACTAATTAAACTCATGTTTCTATAATCAATTCGATCCCCGAGCCAATCGGGGCAAACGCCACGAAAAGATCGCTTGATTTAAAATAGAGTCGCTTGATTTATCCATGATTTGTTTCTTCCTTATCCCGAAAATCCTATTTCAATGGGGGATTTTGTTTTGTTTATCTTTAAATATATATATATATAATATGTCATTTTTAATCTTCCTTGGAAGGTGACATACAAGCGATCGGATCGGTTCGATTTATTTCTTTATCTCCCATGAATTGTATGTTTGTAATAAAAGGACAGATTTTAGCAATTCCAATCGACTAGGCGTATTATGTCGATTCTTTTGAGTAATATATCTGGAAATACCAATACTCATTGATTCCTTATTAGCACCATTTCGATTAGCACTATTTCGAGTACAATTGGTACATTCCAAAATAACGGTTACTGAACATCTTTACCCTGGCCATGAACCTTTTGATTTTTGATTCACCCAACTATTCTATTTTCCGATCCAAAGAGAAGAAAGGAACGAAAAAATAGAAGGTTTAACTCGAAATCAAATTTGAAAGATTTGTTGAAATCAAGAATAATAAAAAGTATTAAAAGTAATACAATGATTTCTAACTAGATTTATAATCCTAGTATAGTATTTCATTTTTCATTTAAGTATTTTGTATGATATTGTTGACCTCCATCAATTTCCATTTCCGTTCTCATTCTCTTTCTTATTAATTAAATTTAAATTAGAGTCCCGGCCTGAGTTCCGAGTTTTACTGAAGTTGAATCCACTTTTTTCTTTCTTTTTGAACTTATTCTAATTTTAAAAATTAGAAAAGTAAAAGAAGGGAAGGGAGGATTAGTCAAGATATTTGATTATATCTCTAATTTTCTTCCCCTTCCCATATCAATAACTATAACTAGAACTAGAATTAAAAAGGGAAAATATCAACGCATCCGGGAATAAACGATTGATCTCTATCAATAGACCCGCAAAGACCCGAACCATAGAGTACTTACTACCGGTGGTGGAGAGATATGTTTTTAGATCTCGCATTTTAAATACTCCTTCTTTATTGTAATTTGTAATACATATATGATCAGACGTAGGTGTAGTTAATGATCACTTGTATTTGTATGGGAATCCCTAATTCAAATTGAAATGTACAATGATTCAGTAGCTATTCCTTTCTTAAAAAAATACGCCTTTTCTGTCCCAGCATTCCCAAAAATATTCTATTCATTTTTTGGGGTTTAATTATACGTTAATGTGTATAAGCCTTTATTATAATTAATTATTTATTAGAATTAAATATTAAATATATGTTCTATGATATGAGATAAAAAGAAGAAATGACAAGATAATTTTTGTATATGAATGGAGAAAATAAAGATGTGGAAAACAAACAGGTATTTCTACAATGACACTGTCGACCAATGGAAAGGGATGTAGGCAGCTTGGTAGGCGTTTGTTTTGGGTACAAATGGGGTTCAAATCCTGTCATCCCTACCTATTACTTATCTTATGAGCAACGAGGGATTAATTGAAATCGATTAAAATTGGGTATAATCAATCTTTCATTTTACAATATTCTATATATTAATTTTACGATATTCTATAAATAGTAGATGCATGCAAAAATATATTAGGCAAAATATTTATGAAGCGCCTTAGTTCAGTTCGGTAGAACGTGGGTCTCCAAAACCGATGTCGTAGGTTCAAACCTAAGAGCGTGATTCCATTCTTGTTATTCTTAGGTCGAAAATTACAATGAAATAGGAGGTCAATCAAAAAAGAGATATTAATTAATCAAAGGTCCAACTGATCGCCACGTCTGTATTGTAAATATGCAGTTACAAATAATCCAGCCAAAGTAATAGGAATTAGACCAAGACAATTCCAAATAGCAAAACTTCAATCATTTCATTTGTTTGAAAGGGGAAAGGAGAGGTAATATCTATTCTTAAATATTAATTGTATTGCACATGAATCTCAATGAACAAGAATTGAAATTGACACGGTAAGAAACTATAGAATATATGAAATACCACAGAAAAATTTTTTTTTATGAATTGTTCATTCAATTAATTTCAAATAAGACGTATCTTGTTTAAACTGATAAATAGAACTGAAGTTATAGTTAAAACCGCTAGTAGAAAACCGAAATAACTAGTTATGGTAGGATAAAGAGTCTAAATGAAATATGTTCTTTTTTATACATATGTTTATAAAGCACTTCCTAAATTTCAATTTTAGTTTTGAAAGATACAAACAAGGATAAGCAAAATACCAATTGAAAGAATAAGTTCAATTGGTTTTTGATTCAGCAATTATTATCATTATAGATTATAGACAGTAATAATAAAAATAGAGTGACATAGGTAATAAATCAACTCATCATCTGTGATATCTAACCATCCCGTGATTCTAAATCAACGGATTAGATTCATTGTGCAACTTAAAACTAATATTACTATACTAATATTAATATACTAATATTATTATTTATAATTTATAATTATAAATAATAATAAACTTGTTAACTTCATTCTATTATTGTATCGAATATATTGTGTATTTTCGAACCAAGAATGACCTTATAGTATAATGCCCTTTACTTTATTACTTTCCTTTTTTACTTTAATTTGAACTCATTAGATTCAGTAGGTTCATTCACATAATCTCGAATGAGAAGAAAAGAGTTTCGAACGATTAGATCCTGTCTTTAAAAATGAAAACAAAAAGGGGGTGGGGTTCCAACAAAAATATCTTCTACAACACAAAAATAAAGAGTATTTCTAGATTTCGCATCTAATTGAATTGTAGAAGAATATGATAATCCCTCGTGAATTATCGAAAGCAACCTGTCGTATTGACATTTTATCCGATTTTCAGTTTCTAACGAAACCAATAATGGGGAGAACCTTTATACTACTACATACAAGAATTTTAGAAATTTTCTATTGAATGATATATAACATCGACAAGTAAAATAAAATAAAAAGAAATTATCTAGCACTCCATTTCGATACTGATTGTGAAATTGCGTTGCTGTGTCAGAAGAAGGATAGCTATACTGATTCGGTATACTTAAAGACACCCTTGGTACACTATTGACGATCTCACAAAGATCCAATTTCAGTGAATTCCCATTTACTGATCTCATCTTTTACGGAATCGATCCCTTTGACTGTACAAGAATACGTGGAGCTCGGCATGTCTGGAAGCACAGGAGAACGTTCTTTGCTGATATTATTACTAGTATTCGATACTGGGTCATTCATAGCATTACTATACCTTCCTTTTCATTGGGGTTGGTTATTCGTCAGCACGGGTTTAGCTTAGATGTATTTGGGAGCCCTCGTCCAAACGAGTATTTTACAAGAGTCGCCAAGGAATTCCATTAATAATCCGTTTTGATCCTTGGAACAACTCGATGAATTTAGTAGATCTTTTAGGAGGCCTCAATGACCATAGATAGAACCTATCCAATTTTTACAGTGGATGGTTGGCTGTTCACGGATTAGCTGTACCTACGTTTCTTTTTGGGGTCAATATCAGCAATGCAGTTCATACAACGATAAACCTAATTTGAATTATAGATCATGACACAATCAAACCGAACGAACAAAATGTTGAATTGAATCACCAGTCTCTACTGGGGATTATTACTCATTTTTGTACTTGCTGTTTTATTTTCCAATTATTTCTTTAATTAAGAGAAGAAAAGAGAATAGTAAACAATAGAATACTAGGAATTCTCTTATCCCATTCGGAAGGATATCATCTCATAATTATCTATGACTGTTTATGTCTATAGCATGACCACTTGATGAAATGTGGAGGGACGCGGGACAAATGGCCGATACTACTGGAAGGATTCCTCTTGGATAATAGGTACTGTAACTGGTATTCTTGTGATTGGTTTAATCGGTATTTTCTTTATGGTTCATATTCCGGATTGGGTTCATCTCTGTAGTAATCTGATGAATTGACTTGTAGACATGAAAGCGTAAGAACTCAACGGGATCCCCTGAATCAGACAAATAAAGAGGGGTAAGTCCTGTTAAGTTCTTTTAAGTTCTTAATGATCAAAATATTTTACAAAATATTTTATTCGTATAAATGAAAAAATGAATCACTTTTTCCGATGTTTGAAAAAGACCATTTCATTTCTTTCTGATGATGTTTTTGAAAATGAACTTCATTGATTCAGAACATCTGTTCCTTGATAGTATCTGTCGATACTTTCAAAGTTAAAAGAAAGAAAGAATCACTGACCCCTTGTTTTTTCTGGAGGACACAATCACAATATACCAATAATATATATATTTTATTGATCAATTGATCAGATATCATGCAAATTCTTTCTACACTAATCGAACCTTACTCTATGTATTTTGGTATTTAATCAAAATTTCAATTTTTTTTTAGAAATTCATTGAAGAAGTTCTATTTGCTCAATAAATTTACCTCTATTTTTTGTTTGTCCATTACTTACGTAATAAATCTAAAAAGGGTTCTGATAAACCTGGAAAATTTGAAACTCAAAATAGGATCTTTGACAAATAGAATCAAAAGCATTATTATTTCAATACAAGATAACAAGATAAGGGCTATGGAAAATTCCTTTTATTTTTTTTTATTTTATTGTGTCCAAGGCTGGGAAGACGAATAAACCCTCCTAGAATCCCTTGTTCCTTCATTTATACTTTGCTTTCTATTTTCCATTCACTTATCTTATGTTTTTAGTATCTAGTTGAATTTGATTCTATTCGAATAAAAACTATTAATACATTCTATGACATTTAAATATGAAAATAATGACATAATCATACCGCTCTAATCTAATTTTGGATTGAAAAAACAAAGAAAAGTGAAATTAAAGTCAAGTAGTCTTCTTCACAATATACATACTATGACTAGGAGGTACAAGTAATTACTGAACTCTGGCCTAAAAGGAAAAAAAATAATAAAAGCAAAACAAAAGGCTTTTCATAATTTTTTGATTATACATAATTATATTATATAAGTTTATATAATTTCCAACAAAAATTTGGTTCTTTTACAAACTTTATGTTGATAAACCATGATCTAGAAATTCATTTTGACAATTGAACCTTCTCAAACTGTTTCTTTTTAAGAACCAAAAAGATTTGTGCCAAAATAACAGATGCCAAGAAGAACAAAAGGCCTTGGACACGTAATGGATCTTGAAGTACGATTTCCGCATCCCCCTGACCAAATCCCCACATTAGATTACTCGTTAATGGTTGATCAAGTTTGATAGATTCGCCCTCTGAAACAAGAAGTTCCGGTCCCGGGGGGATAATATCAACCACTTGACGGCCATCCGATGCATCCACTATGTTTATTTCGTATCCTCCTTTTTCTTTTCGTATATTTTGCTTACTATACCCGCTGCTGTAGCATTATAAACATTATTGTTACTCTTGCTACCGTCGGGATAAATCTGACCCTTCCCCTGTTCCCGCCTACGTATATATGGATATTTTAAGAAGTGAACATCTTTCTTAGTAGTAGGGTCTGGGGAAAGAATGGGAAAGGTGACTTCGCTATATTTGACCAGGAACAGGACCTATCACAAGAATATTCTTTTATTAGGCGATAGTTCTGAAAAGACAGATTGCCTATCTTTTCTTTAATCTCGGGCGAAAGACGATCGGGGCTAATTCAAACCCTCGGGTAAAATAAGAACAGCCCCCACATTCAAAGCTCCCCTTTTTCCATTAGCAAGAACTTGTTTCAGTTGCATATCATAAGGAATTGAACAACCGCTTCAAATACAGTATCAGGAAGTACCGCTTGTGGAACCTCGATATCCACGGGTTTATTAGCTAAATGGCAATTGGCACATACAATACGGCCAGTCGCTTCGTGGATTTTCATAACCCTGCTGTGCAAAAATGGGATATGCATTAGAAATAGGTGCCCTAGCTATTATATATATTATGAGCGATATGGAAATGTATCGAGTAATCTCTTCCTTTATCCAAGAAAAAAGGGTATTTATAGTTTGCATGGTCCAATCATTGGTATCGAAAATTTATACAATAAAATTAGGTAGGTTCCTAGTCTAGTACAGTTTCTCATCTATGATTCTGCTATTTACTAAAAAAATGTTAATGGAATATAGGAGGAATCCCTTGTATGAGTAGAAAGAATAAGTACAATTTTGAATGTTTTACTTATGTACAAAGTAACAACCATTATAATTTGATCAGTGAATCATTTTTCAGTCATTCATTGAATGAAAATCACTACAAGTGAGGAGATACACGATTTAAATAACGGAAGATCCAATATTTTAAAATTGTATCTAGAATGACCGGAAAAGTCGAAACAAGACCGATATCATTTGATCGTTATGAGCAAATCCAAAATCTTTGTAGATAGAGCCAATCATTAGTTCCCAAATGGGGAATGGAATCCTATACATAAATCAGTTAATAAAAGAATTGAAAAGCTTTTATTGTGTCGCTTAAGTTATATAGGAATTCTTGAACCCAAGAGTTAAGAATAACAAGTTCTTCATTACCTAGAATAGAATAACCACTTAGAATAACGAAATAGATTATATTTGTCGAGAAGTTCAAAATCGTATGGATACAATCTGCATTGTGTATCTTGATCAATTGATCGTTTCTTTGTAGATTCCGATACGAAGCTTTTCTAGATGTGTTTCCGGGTATTCCTTTATGATTTCGTCCAGGAGGAAGAGTTCCTCTAATTCTATGAATTTTTATAATACTCTTTTCTTGCATGATATTCAAGAAAATTTCTGGATTGCCTAATATCCCACCAATTAGTAACCCAAGATTCCAGACTTTTAGTAAATGAGAGAGAGATATACCAGGGCAAAAATCCTATAGATGCAAGATATAGAAGGGAATGAATGCTTTCTTTTTGCCATTTTTTCGTCTTTGAATTTTTAATGAACTGCCTCATTCTCATTCGTCGACTCCATATGATATTAACTAATATTCATATCAAGGATAG
>JADOBO010000113.1:120000-125000 GCA_016403345.1 Corylus heterophylla | reverse complement strand
GTTTATTAAGATTGGATTTTATAAATGCAATGAATTGTTTCAAAACCGACCCTAATTGAATTGACCCCCATCATAACGAAATTAATTTGATTGATACATGGACTTACCAATTCAACATAGATATAAGATCTTTCGTAGAATCATTGATAAAAAGATTTATTTTACTTGTTCCCCGAACTTAATTCTTAGAGAAAAACAATTTTCAATAACTTGTTGATCCCTATCCTTCTTCCCATATTTTCAGATTTTTTTTTAATTTCAGATTTTTTGAATTTCCTGGCTTAGTGTAAGATAGAAATATATCTATCTAATCTTAACAAAATGAATGAAAGGGAAGAAATGAAGTTTCATTCCCTTTCTGATCTGGCGACCAATCACTCCCAAAAGGTCCTATACCTCGTATTATTTCTATTCTACTGATTTAGTTTATTATTTTATTTATTTTTTTTAATATTAATAATTTTAATAATATCGATTTATAATTAATATCTATTTATTCTTATATTCATTTTCTTTATTTATTTTATTCTTTGATATAATTCTATTTCTAATTAATTAGAATTATAATAAAATTGAAAATGAAATAAATATATTTAATGAAAATTTAATGAAAATAATATTAAAAAAAAATTATATGATTAGAATGAATGATTCATGAATATAAATACGAATCAAAAGATTCTATGGAATCAGAAAAGAGGGAAAGATCTTTCAGATTTAATCATACCACATTATATTGACAATTTAAAAAAACTGTTCATACAATGAGCATAGTATGATGGCGGTCGGGCATACTTGCCCCCATCGTCTAGTGGTTCAGGACATCTCTCTTTCAAGGAGGCAGGGATTCGAATTCCCTGGGGTAGGTGTACTACGAAAGGAAGTTGATCATGAATTATCAATAAGCCGGGAATTGATTCTTCCTGGTCGATGCCCGAGCGGTTAATGGGGACGGACTGTAAATTCGTTGGCAATATGTCTACGCTGGTTCAAATCCAGCTCGGCCCAATAATTGGCCGATCCACCATGAAATGATAGAACCCCATTTGTTGTTCTCAGAAATGCCTGATCGGAATACGGAAGAATAAAAACTAAAATTTTCTGATATATTTACCGCTGTTCATTTGCTCTTTATTTTTTCTCACATGATCTAATTAGAATTATTAGATTATTTTTAGAGTATTAATCGTTATGTTCTATAATCTATTCATTCAAATATTTATTTGAAATTCTATTCTATATTTATATTCATTAGATTTCTATTCATTATGAAAACTAAGAATGAACAGTTAATAATTAAGATCCCAGTAGTTTACTAAATTTTATATATGTACAATTTTGTTATGTGAGCCCGCTTAGCTCAGAGGTTAGAGCATCGCATTTGTAATGCGATGGTCATCGGTCTGATTCCGATAGCAGGCTTTTCTTTATTTGTTTGATTTTTTACATAACATAATTGATAATGTGAAATCAAAGAATATTGAAAAGGCTTCTTTCCCCTTTTTTCCAAGAGTCACCGATCTACTGTGTCGTAGGAACCTACAATTAGAAATTAGAGGAGCTGATCTCGGTATAACAAATCAAGAAAAGAATCTTTAGTTTTTTTAGACATATACAAATACAATAAGGTCCGGATTTATACAATTCATCTAATTATTCTTTGTGGTACAATACTTTAGTAGATTTCGCTTTATTTATTATCATTTAGTTTAGTTTTAATTTATGAAATTTCAATAAAATAAGGAGTCTTTATGTCGCGTTACAGAGGGCCTCGTTTCAAAAAATACGCCGTCTGGGGCTTTACGGGACTAACTAGTAAAGGCCTAAAGCCGGAAGCGATCTTAGAAACCAATCACGTTCCAGTAAAAATCTCAATATCGTATTCGTTTAGAAGAAAACAAAATTGCGTTTTCATTATGGTCTTACAGAACGACAATTACTTAAATACGTTCGTATTGCCGGAAAAGCCAAAGGGTCAACAGGTCAGGTTTTACTACAATTACTTGAAATGCGTTTGGATAACATCCTTTTTCGATTGGGTATGGCTTCAACTATTCCCAAGCCCGCCAATTAGTTAACCATAGACATATTTTAGTTAATGGTCGTATAGTAGATATACCAAGTTATCGCTGCAAACCCCACGATATTATTACAGCGAGGGATGAACAAAAATCTAGAGCTCTGATTCAAAATTATCTTGATTCATCCCCCCGCGAGGAATTGCCAAAACATTTGACCCTTCAACCATTCCAATATAAAGGATTAGTCAATCAAATAATAGATAGTCAATGGGTCGGTTTGAAAATAAATGAATTGCTGGTTGTAGAATATTATTCTCGTCAGACTTAAACCTAATTAAAATAAAACAATAAAACAAGGGTTCGACAATTTTTCCCTTCGCTAAGCAAAAGACCCACCAAAGTAAGGAGTTTGATATGGGATTTTTCTCCCATTCATGGATCACGGATCGGTAGGGAGATTCTCATTCCTGTTGTCTACTCTTTCCAGTATGTTATTTTCTGTACTGCGGAACATAGGAATAAAGAATCTATATCAAAATAAAAGAAAGGTCTAACTTAACCGTTGGAATAATGGTATCCATTGTTATTTGCTTTGATACATTGCTGTTAATAAGATTGGTGAATTAGGTGAAAGGTACGGAAAGAGAGGATCTGAACCCTCGGTAAACAAAAGCCTACATAGCAGTTCCAATGCTACGCCTTGAACCACTCGGCCATCTCTCCTACATAATGATTATGGCCCAGAAACCGAGTGAATAGTGAGTCATTCATATTAGATTTTTTGATAGGTACGTACAGTCAATTCTAACTATAAAAAAATATAGAAAACTTTTCATCAAAGAAAAACCCTTCCTTCAAGGGGGATAAAATAATTTTTTTGTGAAAACTGTTAAAAAAGATATATATCTATTCATTTCATTCTTGCGAAGACGCGCCCATCTTTTCCAATAGTTATTCTTTTTACTTACAATATTTATACCAAATTAAATCAATGAATTAGAACGAATCAATTGATCTATTTTTTTATTTTTATGTTATTTCGTACTGTACATTTCTTTGTTTGTGGGATCATTTTCCACAAGAGGTAAGTAAAAGAAATTATAGAATGGATTGCTACCTATGCCCAGATCTCGGATAAATGGAAATTTTATTGATAAGACCTTTTCAATTGTAGCCAATATCTTATTACGAATAATTCCGACAACTTCAGGAGAAAAAGAGGCATTCACCTATTACAGAGATGGTGCGATTTGATGTTTTTTCTTTACTGATTTCAGTCTTCGGAGAAAGATACATTATTTGGGAGAGAAATAAAAGATTATTGAAATAAATCTACGCTTATTGTGAAGGTGAAGTTTGTAAATAAAACAATTCCTTCTGTCGTGTATCCCTGATTAATGCAGCCTCAGATGCTTCAATTTTAGATTCTAGTATTGAGCAAGGTTACACCTATGGGTTAGGTCAACCCTACTTCATTAGTACCAATAGGCAGCATAGGGAAAGAAGCACTACGCCTAGGAATCAACAATACGGAAAACTTTGTTATAAATTATACCTTTCTTTATCGGAATCGGGATTAATAAGAATGGTTGGTACAACAAATATCCATCTCGTTCGTATTTTGGATACCCGTATAACCATCGAAGACTGTTGGAAGTGCACTAATTCCCTGGAAATTATGGGGTGTTAAGAACAAAGAAATTGTTAGAGTTATCATTTTTATTTAGTACCAAGATACTTGATGTTAAGTAAAGATCTTTTACAGGAAGGTTGGTTAGAGATTTCTTGTAAAAACACTTAGCCCGTTCGGTTCATAATGAAATTATTTCAATCTTTTTGATGATTCCATGTATTATTCTCATTATGCACATAAAGGGAGGAGCCGCATGAGATGAAAATCTCACGTACGGTTCTGGAACGGAGATCTTTTGAATCGAAGACGACCGCAACGGATGTCGGCTCAATCCGAAGGAAATTATGCGGAAGCTTTACAGAATTATTATGAAGCTATGCGACTAGAAATTGATCCCTATGATAGAAGTTATATACTCTATAACATAGGTCTTATCCACACAAGGAACGGAGAACATACGAAAGCTTTGGAATATTATTTTAGGGCACTAGAACGAAACCCGTTCTTACCACAAGCTTTAAATAATATGGCCGTGATCTGTCATTACGTGCGACTATCTCCACTATAGAAAGAAAAAAAGGAAAGAAAGAGCAAATCCGCTAATAAATACTAGAAAATAGGCTTTCTACATATCATATCTATCGTGTCCAAAACAACGATTTTTATCAGCTGTAGCAAAGAAAAAGAAAGAAACTTCATAGAAGTCCAAATATGAAGAAATAGGTATGCCTAGATCCTTTAGTCTATGGATAAAGAAAGGATCTAATTGATAGAAAGAATAAGCAACTCGTAAAGATCAATTAGTGAGGTTTGGGCCGATACAATAAGAACTGCTTACTTATGTCACGATATGAGATAAAAGTTAGGAATCAACTTATGTAATAGAGTCGATCCCCTAAGGTATTGAGCAGCGGTGTAGAATCAGATCCCAAAGATAGTAAGTCTTTTCTTTCTTATGAAAGAAAGTCTTTTTCAAAGATTCTATAGAAATTTATATATGAAACCGAGATAGTTACCTTTAGAAAATTCTAATGATAGTGAAAATGCCTATGCTTTATTCTTCTGAAGGTGGGAAAAGATAAAACTAAAACTGATTAAATTATTAATCAAAATTAAAGTTTGAAACTCATGCAATTAATCTCTTTGGTTAACTCGAGAAAAAATGAGATAGATCTATGAGAAATCTCATTCAATTATATAATTATATATTATGGTAGATTAAAAAATGGGACACCAAAAGAATTGACTGCTGAGCCGTAAGGAGTAGGAAACTCCTCAAGTACGGTTCTAAGGAAGGAATTTAACTGCCTATTCCGACCGGGGAGAACAGGCCATTGACAGGGAGA